>JAUIMM010000863.1:0-135000 GCA_031769625.1 Taudactylus pleione | reverse complement strand
ATGGAGATAAAGTGAACAGAGATAAGGTACCAGCCAATCAGCTCCTAACTGTCAAGCCACAGGCTGTGTTTGAAAAATGACAGTTAGGAGCTGGTTGTCTGGTTCCTTATCTCGGTCGACTTTATCTCCATCCAAGGCTTAGTAAATAGATCCCCATGTTTAAAATTCTATACAATGAAATACTTTTATATACAAATCATTTTTTTGTAATCAGTACAATAAAGAAACACACTAGGGGAAGAAATGTGACTGGCTTTGTGTGTGGTTTTAAAACCTCCACATATTAAATGTGTTTACTATCTTGTAGTTTGGAGGCAGAAACCTCAAACTGCATGTACAGTAAGGGGAGGCATTTTTCACTCCTAATTATATGTTTGTTATGCTAAACTGCATGTGATTTAGGCAAAACCACATGGTAAATTTGGATGAAAATTGTCCAGTTTCACCAAGTACTGTATTAGCCTCCAGGCTAGTGGTCTTCAGCATCAGGCTGGTCCTCAATCATATATATGGGCCTCCTGCACCTACAACTGACTGACCCAAAGCAGAATAGCAATGGGTCCTCAAGGCACTGGGGCCCTATTATCTGGACACGGTAAGATGCAGCTTCTGATTATAGTTGATATCCAGATGACTGGACTAAATAATTTCCATTAGAGTCCTTCTCGGCAGGGCCGGATTAAGGGTCATATGGGCCTGGGACTAAAAATGTTCAAGGGCCTATACTGAGAAGGGTGTAAGCTGTGATCAGTGCTGTATGGGTGGGCCCAGAGCCACTTGGGTGTGATCAGTGCTGTGTGGCTGGTTCCAGAGCCACGTGGGTGTGTACATGCCCCTCACTATCAGCCCGGTGTCTCCCTAAATACATAAAAGTAGTAAAATTACAGAATTTTTCCCCAAAAATTAGACAATTTTAATATGATTAATGGCCGACTGTGTGGCCAACTAGGCAACGAATCATTATCATGTTACCTATTTTTATTTTTGGAGGCCTGGAGCAGTAGCTCCATCCACGCAGTGCGTTGGTTCCATTTACCCCCCCCTTTTTTCTATTTTTCCTTATGTCAGAACAATACTAAATGCAGATGCAAGGTAAGTATTTATTATAGGCATATCTATTTTTTCTTTGATTTTATTATAATGATGATTATCATTTTTTAGACATGATAGGTCTACCGCTATTTTTCTTACTATGAAAAGGCACAATTCTTTTAATTTTTAAAAGTGGAGATACTATTTATTTACATCATAGGAGCGGAAGCACTAGTCTTGTAATTGATAGAAGAAGGGGCATAATTAATTTTATTAATGTATGCAGGAGCACAATTCATTGATCCATTGAAGCAGGGACCCACTTCTTTTATTTCATAGAAGCAGGGATGATATTATTTCGATTCATTGCAAACTATTATTTTCATTGATAAGATCGGGGGCACTAATATTTTAATAATTGTGAATGGCAGTACTACTATTTCATTTATATTAAACTGGTACCCATCAGCCAGGTCTACCATGAGGACCCCAGTGATAATCATTTCATTGGGCCAGTCAACTCTGGGTGCAGGGGATGTGGCTGATGTTGAATAGCAATTACCTTTAATAAAATAAAAGTTGTTTTCTTTTTATTTACCCTTCTGACAGCTTATCTTGTGATTTGGGCTACAGTGTCTTGTCTTGACAAAGTGCGCATTGTTAAATCACACGGTTTGTATAAATTATATTTAAAACAAAAATCAGAATGCTGGTTTCAAATCATGTGGTTTAAAAACTTGTGATTTTATGTGTGGTTTGACATTTAGTAAATTTAACTTTTTCAAAGCGGCACATAAAATGGCAAAACCACACATAGGGCCTGTTTTTCATATACAACTCCCAAAGTTGCCAATTGGATCTGTACTGCACATGTGCAGATCTGTGTCGCAGTGCCCCCTAAGCCGCAGAATGATTGATATGCTGAGGCCGTTTGGGGGTGGGGGATGGGGGGGGCAGCCAGCATCCCAGAAAATTAGGGCATGATGGCCCTATTATCTGGGAGTGCCTAGGCCAGTGTCTGCATCTTCATACGCAGGTATACTGGCCCCAGAAGCGTGAATTTCATGACCATCCTGAGTAATCTTAGTGTTAATCAGATGGCCGATGTTCATGCAAGTGATCCAATGACCGCATCCTTGGATGCAGTAGCGGATTACAGAAGACGGCAGGAGGCGTCTATTTACATTAGATGCCACAAGCAGCATTAGCATATTATTGCACAGCCGCTGCTTACAAAGTCGCATACAACTCTTAATCAGGCCCTTAGTGTTTATTTACTTTGATTCAGTACAAACCAGGATTACAAATACTGTGGGAATATTAGTAAACAGCCTTTTGCTAATCAGATCTTACTAAAATAAATTCACTAATACATTCTAGGAACATTACTGAGAAGCAATACATATTTTAAAACCAATCCATGAACTGTATACTTCTTCTTGCTGAGTAATAAAAAATAGAAAGTGAGTGTGGCAGAGGGCACTCCTGGAGGGGATCACGGATGTGTGTGCACGGGAGCAGCTGTGTAAATGAGGTCACCTTCCTTACAATAGTGAAACAGTTGAATTAGTACAATACTCAGCGCTCACCTTTGTATGTATGTTATGTTACCTATATTAATTATGCAACTAGAGATTAAAAGTGGGACAAAGAATTACAATTACTATGCTGCATGAAATGTTTATTGCACCAATGCCTCAGGTTAGGTGTCAGTGATTGGGATAAAGTATGGGTCTGGTTAGGGCAGTAGGACAAACACATAATAATACTGTACATACATAAAAAAAGAGAAGTAAAAAAAAGTGGTTTAAAAATAGGGGGTTTGAAAATGCAAAATTGTAAGCTGCAAAACATGTACAGTCAGGTCCATAAATATTGGGACATTGACAGAATTTTCATATTTTCGCCTCTATTCACCACCACAATGGCTTTGAAATGAAACAAACAAGACATCACCAGACGCTGGGTTTCATCCCTGGTGATGCTCTGCCAGGCCTCTACTGCAAATGTCTTCAGTTTCTGCTTGTTCTTGGGGCATTTTCCCTTCAGTTTTGTCTTCATCAAGTGAAATGCATGCTCAATCGGATTCAGGTCAGGGGATTGACTTGGCCATTGCATAACATTCCACTTTTTAGCCTTAAAACTCTTTGGTTGCTTTTGCAGTATGCTTCGTTTCATTGTCCATCTGCACTGTGAAGCGCCGTCCAATGAGTTCTGAAGCATTTGACTGAATATGAGTATATAATATTGCCCGAAACACTTCAGAATTCATTCTGCTGCTTTTGTCAGCAGTCACATCATCAATAAATACAAGGGAACCAGTTCCATTGGCAGCCATACATGCCCACGCCATGACACTACCACCACCATGCTTCACTGATGAGGTGGTATGTTTTGGATCATGAGCAGTTCCTTTCCTTCTCTTCTCTTCCCATCACTCTGGTACAAGTTGATCTTTGTCTCATCTGTCAATAGGATGTTGTTCCAGAACTGTAATGGCTTTTTTAGATGTTGTTTGGCAAACTCTAATCTGGTCTTCCTGTTTTTGTGGCTCACCAAAGGTTTGCATCTTGTGGTGAACCCTCTATATTCACTCTTGTGAAGTCTTCTTTTGATTGTTGACTTTGACACATATACATCTACCTCCTGGAGAGTGTTCTTGATTTGGCCAACTGTTGTGAAGGGGATTTTATTCACCAGGGAAATAATTCTTTTGTCATCCACCACAGTTGTTTTCATTGGTCTTCCGGGTCTTTTGGTGTTGCTGAGCTCTCCGGTGCGTTCTTTCTTTTTAAGAATGTTCCAAACAGTTGATTTGGCCACACCTAATGTTTTTGCAATCTCTCTGATGAATTTGTTTTGATTTTTCAGCCTAATGATGGCTTGCTTCGCTGATAGTGACTGCTCTTTGGATCTCATATTGAGAGTTGACATCAACTGATTCCAAATGCAAATGTCACACCTAGAATCAACTCCAGACCTTTTACCTGCTTAATTGATAATGAAATAACGAGGGAATAGCCCACACCTATCCATGAAATAGCTTTTGAGTTGATAGTCCCATTACTTTTGGCCCCTTAAAAAGTGGGAGGCAGATATTGAAACTGTTGTAATTCCTACACCATTCACCCGATTTGGATGTAATTACCCTCAAATTAAATCTGAAAGTCTGCAGTTAAAGCACATCTTGTTTGTTTCATTTCAAAACCATTGTGGTGGTGAATAAAGGCCAAAATCTGAAAATTCTTTCAATGTCCCAATATTTATGGACCTGACTGTATATAGAAAGGGTCCTGTTACTAATTGCAGTCTTTCCTATTTTCGATGGGTACGTACTATCTGCTGTTTACAATCAAGGTTCCAATTACAGGGTATTACTCCTTAGATGGTGGTTGGGAGATGGCCTCACCCTTGACTCTACAGTAGCCACAGGGAGCCTTCTGCAGCTGCAGCCCTCCTGGCAGGTGGTAATGCTGGACTCAATGTCCAGGACCCAGGAAGACTGAATGGGTCACCAGCAGGGGCATATTTATAATGGGTGCACCCATATTATACTTACATCTCCGGAGTCCCACGTTGGCGCCGGTGCCAGCGCTGTAAAAATACCTGGAAAATGTCAGCAGCTGCCATTTTCCCGTCGTTTTGCGCATGCTCAGTAAAGTTAAAATGGCGCGGCCGGTTTCTCGGTGATCTGCGCATGCGCTATAGACTTTGGGCACACTCTAGTGCCCAGAGTCTAACAGTGCGGCGCTGTCCGCTCTGCACTCAGTGCCATCTGCCAGACTGAGAGGAGGGGGCCCGTGACAGAGACTGCACATGGGCCCCCTCCTCTCTTGAAACGCCCATGGTCACCAGAGTGAGTCCAAACGTGATGCTGCTGGGGAATAGTCGGGCGCACTCACAGGGACTCAGCTTAGACACATGGAGCAGCTGTTGGGTAGCCACTGGAGTCGTGCAGATTGCCTATCAGAGCCAATGTGGATGACCTGAGAATGGCAGCTAAACACATCTTCTTATTTTAATAATTTTCTGCACACAGGAGTTTTAAAACACTTCAGATCAGGGATTCCTCATTTAGAATCAGATTTATTAAAGGTCAAAAAACCCTATTACTGGCAAAAACTACACTGGGGCTCTCTTCATTTTAGCCTATACATGAAAGGTTTACCACCAGCAATAACCACCTGAACATTGGCAATAAACCTGGTGGTGGAAAGTTACGCCGGCTTTTGCCTATTAAGGCTTCTCATGCCAGTTTAGCAAGTATTATGGTGATAACAGATTAAAAGATCAGCCTAGCTGGTTCACCATATGGGCACATCTGCTAGGATTGGCTTGGCAAAGCGGTGACATATCCCTTTTCACTCAAGGAAAACAATAGATAACTTTTTTAATGCAAGTTTTTTTTTAATAATAAGAAAGATCCTGAAATATATCAGACAATTAAATACCATGTTTAGTTTGTATGCACTGATAGTCTCCAGAGATGCTACACAAGAGAAGCACACTGTCCAGAATTCAAACTGGAAGGTAGGTGAGCATTCAGTAACCCATTTATCGGTACCGTTGGCTCTTCAGTGTTACATAGCTACAAAGCACATCATATCCTGCCAGAGGGTATGTGGGAAGTTGTTGTTTCATATAGCTATTGAGCCATAGGTTACAGTGGTATTAGCCAGTAACAGCAGGCTATACATAGGGGCCAGACCTGTGGAGCAGTCACTTAACCAACAAGGGTTTTGGGGCTGGGCTGACTGACAGGCGGACAGAAGGGCAACACGCCAGTACTGGGGATCCTTCCCCATCCAGCTGCTGTCACTGAGATGCGGCTTTACATATACAGGCACAGTCACCAGCAGCACCTCAGCACAGCGGCCAGTCCACTTAGCGGACACCTCAGAACTTCCTGGTGCTTCACTTCTCACAGCCAACAAGTCACAGTCCGCACTGTCACCCTGAGAGATGGCACTCTGGCAGCGCAGCTCCCGCTCCTCAGAAGGTTACCTCAGCTCTCCCCTCAGGGTCAGTGAGAGCTGCTATATATAGCCTCTGGCTAGGTGGCAGGATGTTTCCCGCCTACAGCACAAGCAAGTTCAAATTCTCTCTCAGCATAACTGTCAATGGCTCCCTCAGCTGCAGTCTACCAGGGGAGAGGGGGAAGACACCTCTGCAGAGTATATCACAGCAACATGTTCCCAATGCAGCACACACACACAACAGTTTATTCAAAACAGAGGCGATAGATAAACCTCCAGGTCTTGGCACCCTAATGCTAACCACCTCCCCATCCTATCACCTGGCTAGCTATTCCAGCATCAGGAGCAAGGAGCATCAGGTGTGTGAGAGTTTTAACTCCTCCTATGCTCCAGTGATTATTCCAGCTGGGTCTGTGTATATGTGAAAACCTGGAATTCCACACCTCCACTGCTAATGCAGAATGCACAGGGTTCACTCCAGCCTCCCTTGGAGGGATCTGATTCCACCAGAATGTGGGTAATTCAGGTGAGAGACAACCCCTCTCACCACACATCCCCCCCTTTCACTTTTTCAAGCTTGGGGAAGAGCAAATCTTCTTTTGCGATGGCCGACACCACTCAAATTTTTGGGACAATACATCCACATTTTTATGTTGAGCTCCCGGCTGATGCTGTATGAGAAACTTGTACTGCTGGATGTCAAGAACCAGTGCGTTACTCTGGGGTTATCTTCTTTTTTGAGGTGCATCCACCTCAGAGGTGCGTGATCTGTGACCAAGACAAATTCTCTACCCAGAAGATAATACTTCAGGGCTTCTACTGCCCACTTTATCACCAAGCATTCTAGCTCAACTATGGCATATTTTTTTTCTCGTGGTAACAGCTTTCTACTTAAGCAGAGGATCGGCTTTTCTTCGCCCACAATGGACTGTGACAAAACAGCTCCTAAGCCTATTGTGGAGGCATCCGTTTCTGAAATCCGGCGCTTGCAGAACCTGTTTGGAACACAGAGCCATCCTCATATCTTTCCAGGTTGCTTCAACTGCTTTGGTCCAGAGAACCTTTTCCGGTTGAGTCTTCTTAAGGCTCTGGGCACAAAATGTGGAATGAAACGGTGGTAATAGCCTAGCAGCCCAAGGAAAGTTCTCATTTGTTTATTGGTGGAGGGTCTTGGCCAGGACTGAATCGCCTCCATTTTCCGCAGTTGGGGTATTACTTGCCCATTGCCAATCATATACACGAGGTAATTGGCCTCTGAAAGTCCAACAGGTACAATTGCCTGGATTAGCCGTAAACCCATGCTGTCATAATCTGTTTAGCACTTCTTGGACTTTGGGTAAGTGTTCTTCCCAATTTTCTGTATAGATGATAATGTCATCTAGATAGGCTATAGCGTACCCCTGGTGTGGCCTCAGCAGGCGATCCATGGCACACTGAAATGTTGCTGGTGCCCCATGCAGGCCAAAAGGAAGCATTTTATATTGAAACAGGCCATCATGGGTCGAGAAGGCAGTCTTCTCCTTGGCGGTCTCACTTAGGGAAATTTGCGAGTATCCCTTCATGAGGTCCAGGGTCGTAATATACCGGCTACTCACCAAATTTTCCACTAATTCATCCTCTCATGGTAGCGGGTATGCATCAAATCTGGAAACCTGATTCAGATGTCTAAAGTCGTTGCAAAAGCGTATGGCTCCTGATGGCTTGGGGACCAATACAATAGGACTTGACCAGTTATTGCTGGACCAAGTTGGATCATCTCTTTCACCTCTTGCTGGACTGCTTGCTGTCACACCTCAGGGATGCGATACGGTTGCTGCTTTACAACCACTCCTTCAGGCATATTTATCTCATACTCTACTAGAGCTGGACCTGAACAGAACCTCCTGTTACACTTCCATACCATTGGACAGATAAGCCTTTTAATTATTGTTACATTGTACGAGTCTTCATTTTATTTTCATTAAAGTGTATGTGTTTTTTTTTAAACTTACTACACTATTGGGTACTTTTTTCTTGTTGTATCTTTATGTACATTTAGACCCGGTCCCTGGTTCTGGAAAGAGGAAAAAAGGAGAGATCCTATAGATACTGACATATGAAAAGCTATAGCTGGTACGAGGCTATTTCTTAGTCTGGGTGCTGGAGTTCTATGATTTTAACACAAGTGGCGTGCTTCCAACACACGATTGTGTTTGTGTTTCTTTCCACCATCCATGCATGCTAGCACTTTAATTATTTATATATATATTGTTTCAGACTACACTGTGTTTGTTTCTGTTTCTTCCCTTTGTTTCTTTTGAGAATTGCATCGTGGGGACCACACGAAGATTTTTGCAAAGACTCATCTATAGACTCATTTAGACTTGGTCTAAAGATCTATGCTATATAAACCACTAATCAGTACTGGTACACTGAAGGCGCCGTTCCTTCACCTTTTGTAATCAATATATATAGGGTATATAATATAGTAGGGTTTTCAAGATTGTTAGTGGCAAAACATCGCTCAACTGCGCAAATATCAGTGCAAATGCGTCCATCTCTGAATCAGGCCTGAAGACTAGAGATGCTGACTATAGGCAGAAAAATAGGTGTGGCTGGGGAACATAGAGAATAATTCTGAAAATGGCCTTATGTAGATGGGAGCAAATGAATTTGAAAAAAAATATGACCGCGCTTGGTTTTACCTATTTTGTACATGGTACCAGCTGCGTGACAATATTAATGCCATCTATGTGTATCTAGCAAATAAAAGCATGGGGATTTTGCTCATATTTTTATTAAACCATTTCAGCTTTCAGCCTGTTGTCAAGGGACTCCTATCTCTGCAAGTCCTTACACAAGCATATATGCTTAACACACCATTAACACACCATTGAATTGCAGCTAAATGTACTCACGTCTCACGGCAACAACCCAGACAATGTCTGGCATATGAGTTATACACAAATACTGTAGGCCTTGGGTGAGAGAGCAAATTATATGTAGGCAAGACCTAATACAAATCTATGTAGGTATAGCAAACCCTTAACTATAGTGACAATATAATACAGAAAGCTTCCGTGTGACAGCCATACATTACAGAGAGCAACCACATGGCTGTCAAACAACACAGGCAGCATCCCAGTAACCACCATATAGTACAGAGAGTATCCCTATCCCAGTGACCGCATACAGTGCCTGATTCAGCTTAGTTCACAAGGCTGCGTTCGCACGCACCCACTCACTGTCAAAATATGCTAATGAATGCAATCGCATGGAAACTGCAGCTCTATACCAAGACACCCACCACTGTATAAAGCCGCCCACTTCCCATGACATACATGCACAAGTCAAAAAAACATCGGTAACAATTGAGTAACATCGGAACCATTCGCACAGTTGTGGTTGACCTGACCCTACCGCACAAACTGCTAAACTTCCTGTCGCCATCTAGTCCTCTGCCAGTGTATACAATCGCAGGGGCTTAATTATGCATGCCCCTGTAACGGCATTTAAACGCCCAGGCTGTTTCTCTGACCACCCCCTGTCACCACCCTCAAACGGTCACTTCCTGTCAATCACTGTGTAAAGACTCTGTGTGCTCACTGCGACCATTTCCTGATCGCAGCGGCCACTTCACGCATGCACACTGCATCGTATACGCATGCATAGAATGCAAACATCGGCTGGCTGCGTGCAAACGCAGCCTTGCGATCCAACCTGAATCAGGCCCACAATACATTGAGAATCCCTATGATCATCCTGTAGTACATTGAGCATCCCAGTGACCACCATACAGTACAAACAGCATACAAGGGACTACCATACAATACCAAAAGCATCCCGGTGATTGCTCTTACAGTACAAAGTATATCCCAGTGGCCATCATGCAGTACAGAAAACATTGCAGTTATCACTTTACAGTAACTGCCATACAACACTCTAGTGACCACCATACAGTACATAGAGCATACCAGTGACTGCCATACAGTAGATTGAGCATCCCAGGGATGGCCAAACCTTTAACTGCGGATATTCAATGGTCTGTCTGAGTGGCAGTGCTTGGTTCCCTTGATGTTTGAACATGCTGTAGAGTGTGTGTTATTCGATCTTAGATTCAAAACATGAAGATTATGTGGTGATCATCATCATCATCATCATCATCATCAAAGTATATTTGTAAGATGCCATAGACTTTGCAGTGTCACACAGCGTTACAGTTAATACTTAAGACAAGTACAAACAAGGTGATACATGGTGACAAAGACATGAGACAATAGGTATAGTGGGCCCAGCCTATAAGAGTGTACAGTCTAGAGGGGAGAGCAATTGATGACTTTAGGAACTTGTTAGGGGGCAGTGTTAAGTGGGGGTGGTAAAGGCAATGGTGAGGATTTGGCATTTGATAGAAGACAGTGTGTTGGCATGCAGATAAAGCAGCCATCCTCAGTATCATGTTAGTCCTCATTTGTCTCAATGACTCTGGTGGAGGGGTTGGAGGTACATGGTGAGTATCAAGTTCTGAGATGTAAAAAGGCAGCAAAGAAGAGGAGATAATGGTAGAGGAGTAGAAAGGGAGACAAGAGGGTCAGTGGGTAGAAGTTACAGAGGGATGGGCAGTGTGTGGTTTGCTGGAGCAGAGCATAGAAGTGTAGGGGTTGCTAGGTAGGAGCATGAAGGGAGTAAATGTTAGGAGGGGAGTGTGCTCCGCTCTGTCTCTCCCTCTACTGCTGGGTCTACTGCATGCATGGCCTATCCTCGCATCTTCTCTCGCCATCCTCTATTGAGGCAGGGCATGCCCCTAAGCATCTCATGGCACCAGAGACTGGATCATACAGCAGATGTACAATAAGAGCCACTGTGTCACCATTGCTCACCCTTAAAGAGCCACTGCCATCAATGTATGTACAAGTATAATACAGGTGTGTGCTACCCTAAAATGAACACCAGCAACTGTATAAGCTCCTGGTTGGATCTGTTTGTGCCAGTTATATGTGTATACCTGCATTAATCCAGTGTTACCCTGTATCCTGTTATCTGCCAATTAATAAACTAATAAGCCTGGTTATGTTTTCTGCCATGTGGACTGATCTCCATTGCACACCGTGGACATCTATCAACACCAAAGGTTCTGTCAATAGTAAAGTAGTGGATTGCTAGATATGGTAAGAGTATGTGAATCTGGCAGTAAATGGCATTAAAATGGTATAGGCAAGAGCTGAGACTAGCAGTGGCAACCAATGGCAATAACAGACTAAGGCCCTCATTCAGAGCCGTACGCTCTGAGCAGAGCGCACGCTCTGAATGAGGGCCGGGCTCCATTTTCATGGAGCGTCCTCCTGGACGCTCGTATAGCTGTGGGTCACCACCCACAGGCTATACGAGCGTGCATTGTGATGGCCGCGATGGTCGAGACCATCGCGACCATCGAAATTGCGAGCCGGAGCCTGCGGTTGAGGTTTTCAACCGCAAGCTCCAGAGTGATTTTGGCTCTATCAGAGCCAAAATCACTCCCACTGACATCACTAGTGATGTCAGTGGGCCGGCTTGGGAACGCCCCCGTCAGGGAGGCACGCCCCTGGCACGCCCACCAAAGGGGGCGTGCTGTCAATCAACATTGACAGCACGCCCCCTTTGATCGGACACAACGAGCGAAGGACTTTCCTTCGCTCGTCGCGTCTGGCGCATGCGCACGACGGAGCTCCCTCCGTCATGCGCATGCTCAGTCCATAACATCGACCCACTTGCGAGCGGACAGCCGCTCGCGAGTGGGTCTGAATCAGGCCCTAAATTCAATAGTAATAAATGGTAATATGAGGAAGTGAAAAGTCAGCAGATTAAAATACATATTCATAAAAATAGGCAGAGAATGACCAGTGAAAGCCTTTACCTCTAAGGCGTCGAATGGAAGTAAAGTAGGTTACTTATGGCAGGGCCGCAACTAGGGGGGGGCTAGAGGTGCATGTGCACCGGGTGCCAGATTGCAGGGGGTGAAAAAAGCTGACTCGACGTGGCTTGGGGGCCGCAGACTCAGAAAACGGCCATCCAAAAATGGCCGCCACCAAAAAGGAGACAAATGCTAGAGGTCCTTACTGGCCCTCCAGTGTCTGTCTCCTCCTTGGCGGCGGCCATTTTTTGGATGTCCGTTTTCAGCAAATTCCATGCGGAACGGCCATCCAAAAATGGCCGCCTCCTAGGAGGAGACAGATGCTAGAGGTCCTACTGGACCTCTAGTGTCTGTTAGGCCAGCGCATTGCACACAGCGTTCCCCGCACCGGAAACGCTGGCGCTGCCGGGAGAAGATGCAGAAAGCTGCATCTTCTCCCTTGAAATCCCCTGGCAATGAGCATAAACCCCCTAGCAATGAGGATAAACCCCCCTGGCAACGAGCATGAAACCCCATGGCAACAAGCATAAACCCCATGGCAACGAGCATGTAACCCCTGGCAACGAGCATGTAACCCCTGGCAATGAGCATGTAACCCCTGGCAATGAGCTTAAACCCCATGGCAACAAACATAAACCCCATGGCAATGAGCATGGAACCCCCTGGCAACAAGCATGAAACCCCATGACAACAAGCATGTAACCCCTGACAATGAGCAGGTAATTTTAAAGTAATTAGAAGCCTTACTGTGGGGTATAAAATGGTGTCGGGCAAATATGTAAGTGGCACTTTGGTAATAGGTATTACAGTGTGTGGCATAATGTGTAATGGGCATTATGGTGTGTGGAATAAGTCACTATACCAGGGACGTCTGAGTAGTGCACTGCCTAATGGAGGAGCAAGGACAAACTCCAGGTACAGCAAGGGGGGGGCGCAAAATTGCTGCCTTGCACCGGGTGACAGATATCCTAGTTTCGGTCCTGCTTATGGTTCTCAGAGGAGGAAGAGGTGCTGCCTCTTGGGTGAAGAACTCATTAGAGGGAGTAAGGTTTACATCAGTCAATGGGTTGATGGAGGGTCAGCTACAATGGCTGTATTCCTTGGAGGCAGTGGAGTTCAGGGTAGGATGTTCGCCACCAAACAGTGCACCACACCATATATACTGATTGCAAAAACTCACCCTCCACCCACTGCTGTTATTGGTATATGCATGGGCGCTGAGAGGGGGGGGAGCGGGTACAGATTACCCGGGCCCGGGCTTGCTAGAGGGGCCCGGCGGGGCCTTGGTCCGGCATCGCACCCCCCTCCCACACAGCAGCTCAGTACACAGCTTGTGCTGGGCTGCAGTGCGAGACTGCTTGCGGCTGCTGCAGCAGCCGAAGCAGTCTCCTATGGCTGTGAGGGGGGAGCAATCACACTGATCGCGCCCCCCCCTGCTTAGCACTGGGCTGGGGGCTTACAGCGCCCCCCTCCCCAGCGTACAGCGCCAAAGTGATTTATTTCTTTTTTTTGTGTCAAGGAGGCATGGCCACACCTCCAGCAATTAGGCCACGCCCCCTCCTTTACCTGGGCCCGACCGGGCTCTCTACGGCCCTGGCTATACGCTCAGGGGGAAAGAGCGGGGAAGGGAAGGGGCGACAGTGCAGCACAGTTTGGCGCTGGGTTCTAAGAAACCTAGCGCCGACACTGACTGATTGTTTAATGTTATTAAATAAACTAATTTATCTCTGTTTTGTTTCTTTCTATGGGGCAGATTCATTTCAGTGCAAAGCCCTACAGACACTGGCATATCTATAATGGGTGTAGGAAATGTCTATTGCACATGAGTCCCTGAGTCAATTGGCTCCACACAGCACACTCTGCACCTATTCTCTATACTTACCTTGCAGCACAGCTGAAGACAACACTGGGAAAATTGTGCCTGTGAATACTCGGAGAGTTAGATCCTAAACTAAAGCTGGTCATACACCAGACCAACTTTCCTTCAACCATCCAACTAGTTTGTTGGTTGGAATGAAAACCCGTAATGTATAATTGTGTAAACAGAGCTGGCAAGAGCTGCGCCGGGCTGGGTGAAGAGGGCGTGGCCTAATCACGGGAGGTGTGTATATATTTATCTTTATTAGATATTTGCTTGATACAAGTTCTCTAAATAAGAAAAAGGATAAAAAGTTTGAAACTAAAACCAGACCAACAGTTTACTATTACCACCCCTCAGAATTTTCCACACTGTCTGTGATTAATGTCCAGGTGATCCAGATGCTATATGATTGTGCAGTTTCTGTTTAGCAGAGCCAACAAGTCCACAATTGTAGGATAAACCAGAGCAGAGCAAACAAGTCTGGGAACAATGAAGAAAGCTTGTAATTCAAAAGTCACATTACTTCCAGGCACAATCCTCAGCAAACTGGCAGAAGCCGATATTCCAACGCCTGTGGCTTTCAAATGCAAAGATACAGACACACGGGGCTTCGTTGCATCCTCTTTTAAAAATGGGTACCAATTTCCCAAACTAGTTTATCCTGCAAAAGGTCTCCATGATTGATTGGTAGAGTTCAATGAGTGGTTATACAAGAGAGTAGTCATATCTCAGGGCCAAGATGAATTCCCTCCTGCTGTGTTCGGGCCATATTCAATATGGAGCGAAAAGGCCGTTATCGGTGATAATTTATCGCCGATGATGTCATTTTCGCTTATTTCCAATATCCCCGTATTCAATTTCATTGGCTATTCACCTGTGCGAAAAGTCAAATTAAAAAAACGGGGATCATTTTTTGCATGCCTTTAGCAGGCGGGAAAAAAAAGGGCAGAATTGGGGTTTAGGGGTGCAGGCTTAACAAAAATAGCCTGCACCCCTGGGAATGGTCTAAAAAAAATCTGTGTTAAAAAAAAAAAAAGTAAGAAAAAAAAAATAGGGACACCCCAAAAAATAAATTTAAATTTGGGGTTTAAAAAAAAAATAAAAAATAGCGGAATGGAGTCCAGAGGGGTTCCGTTATAGGCGGCAGGTGTTTTCTTCATTGCGGGAGTAGCGGCAGGTGCATTTTTGCAGAATTTTAAAAAATCATTTAAGGGATTTAAAAATATGCTTGCACCCTGGGACACAGAGGATATGGTGCTAGGGACACACAGGATATGGTGCTAGGGACACACAGGATATGGTGCTAGGGACACACAGGATATGGTGCTGGGGACACACAGGATATGGTGCTGGGGACACAGAGGATATGGTGCTGGGGACACAGAGGATATGGTGCTGGGGACACAGAGGATATGGCGCTGGGGACACAGAGGATATGGTGCTGGGGACACAGAGGATAATGTGCTGGGGACACAGAGGATATGGTGCTGGGGACACAGAGGATAAGGTGCTGGGGACACAGAGGATAAGGTGCTGGGGACACAGAGGATAAGGTGCTGGGGACACAGAGGATAAGGTGCTGGGGACACAGAGGATAAGGTGCTGGGGACACAGAGGATAAGGTGCGGGGACACAGAGGATATGGTGCTAGGGACACAGAGGATAAGGTGCTTGGACACACAGGATATGGTGCTGGGGACACAGAGGATAAGGTGCTGGGAACACAGAGGGTATGGTGCTGGGACACAGAGGATATGGTGCTGGGGACACACAGGATATGGTGCTGGGACACAGAGGATATGGTGCTGGGGACACACAGGATATGGTGCTGGGGACACACAGGATATGGTGCTGGTACACAGAGGATATGGTGCTGGGGACACACAGGATATGGTACTGGGACACAGAGGATATGGTGCTGGGGACACACAGGATATGGTGCTGGGGACACAGAGGATATGGTGCTGGGGACACAGAGTACATGGTGCTGGGGACACAGAGGATATGGTGCTGGGGACACACAGGATATGGTGCTGGGGACACAGAGGATATGGTGCTGGGGACACAGAGGATATGGTGCTGGGGACACAGAGGATATGGTGCTGGGGACACAGAGGATATGGTGCTGGGGACACAGGATATGGTGCTGGGGACACACAGGATATGGTGCTGGGGACACAGGATATGGTGCTGGGGACACAGAGGATATGGTGCTGGGGACACAGAGGATATGGTGCTGTGGACACACAGGATATGGTGCTGGGGACACAGAGGATATGGTGCTGGGGACACACAGGATATGGTTCTAGGGACACAGGATATGGTGAGGGGGACACAGAGGATATGGTGCTGGGACACACAGGATATGGTGCTGGGGACACAGAGGATAAGGTGCTGGGGACACAGAGGATATGGTGCTGGGGACACACAGGATATGGTGCTGGGGACACACAGGATATGGTGCTGGGGACACACAGGATATGGTGCTGGGGACACACAGGATATGGTGCTGCGGACACAGAGGATAAGGTGCTGGGGACACACAGGATATGGTGCTGGGGACACAGAGGATATGGTGCTGGGACACAGAGGATATGGTGCCGGGGACACATGGGATATGGTGCCGGGGACACACGGGATATGGTGCCGGGGACACAGAGGATATGGTGCCGGGGACACACAGGATATGGTGCTGGGGACACAGAGGATATGGTGCTGGGACACAGAGGATATGGTGCTGGGGACACAGGGGATATGGTGCTGGGGACACACGGGATATGGTGCTGGGGACACAGAGGATAAGGTGCTGGGGACACACAGGATATGGTGCCGGGGACACAGAGGATATGGTGCTGGGACACAGAGGATATGGTGCTGGGGACACAGAGGATATGGTGCTGGGGACACAGGATATGCACACTTGCCGACTTCTAGCTCCCTCCTTCCGGGAGGGAGCTGTCGGGCGTCCTCAGCAGGGGGGCGTGCCACATCAAAAGGGGGCATGGCCCAGAAAATGACTCGACAATGGGGCGGGGCATTGGCGTGACAGCGCGATCACGGCCCCGCCCCCTCTTCACAATGCCGAGATAAATGGCATTGTGAAGCAGGGGGCGGGGCCGCGATGACGCAATTCAGCGCGAATCGCGTCACCGCCTCCCCCCCGCTGCCGGGGATTATACTGCATTCGTGGGGGGGGGGTGCAGATAGATCGCCGGGGACCGGGAGGCTTGCCTACCTTTCCGGGAGGCCGGGAGCGGCACCCGATTTTCGGGAGGCTCCCGACCTAATCGGGAAGGTAGGCAAGTATGAGGATATGGTGCTGGGGACACACAGGATATGGTGCTGGGGACACAGTGGATAAGGTGCTGGGGACACAGAGGATAAGGTGCTGGGGACACACAGGATATAGTGCTGTGGACACACAGGATTTGGTGCTGGGGACACACAGGAAAAGGTGCTGGGGATGCAGAGTATATGGTGCTGGGGACACAGGATATAGTGCTGGGTATGCAGAGTATATGGTGCTGGGGACACAGGATATGGTGCTGGGGACACAGGATATGGTGCTGGGGACACACAGGATATGGTGCTGGGGACACACAGGAAAAGGTGCTTGGGATGCAGAGTATATGGTGCTGGGGACACAGGATATAGTGCTGGGGACAGAGGGGATGGCGCTAAAGAGACACAAGCGGGATGTGGTGGAGAGAAATGGGGGAAGGTGCAGGAGACACACAGGTAGGATCACAGGTAGGATTAATAGTAAAGGCTGGGTGACAGTAATCTTCAGTAAGACACCAACTACCGACAAATGGTACCAAACTAGCAAATATATTTTATTAATATAAAATAGTTTGATCATGGAAACTTACATTTTGCCATGTCCCAAACACTTCTATTTTTAAGTATTATCTGGTTGAACCTGTTACATGATGATGACATTGGGGCTTATGTAATAGAGTGCAAGCTTGTGCCGCTATGGGAATACATACAAGTGTTCCTGTATTTTTTAAGCGGAAATCATTTTAAAGACAAGACCAAAATGTTTTTGTCTTTAAAATGATTGCCGCTTAAAAAATCCAGGATCACCCGCATGTATTCCTGCAGCGGCACAAGCTCGCACCCTATTACATAAGCCCCACTGGCTTTATTCCTATGCAAACAGGCAGTTTCCGGACCATGTGATCTCTTACATGAATCGTGATCACCGACTAAAGATACTGCCAGTCCAGGGAGGACCAATTTCTTCGTAGGCTTCCGTGGCAGAGTAACCACCATATAGGTAAGGAAGACTCTCAAGTCGAATGGCCTGTACCTTGGGTTGCCAACTTATCGTTTTAATAATGGAAACATATGAATTACACAGATTCCGCGACTGGCTGACTTCAAGTCTCTATTTCACCTGGTTCTAATCAGTCGAAGAACCTGTATAATTTATCTGTGTCCCTAATTAAAAGGGATGATTTGGCAACCCTACAACCTGCTAAGAACACGGGGGACAGGAAGGTCATTGTGTGACACCCATGAAATGGACACCCCTAGGACTGTGAGGGGTTAATACCACCTTGGGCAAGGAAGGAGTTAATACATATCTCCCCAGCACGTGTGAAGCAAGGGGACAGCTGGTGCTGATTGGATGAGCCTGTCCTGTCTCTCAAGCGGTGGGTGTGGTCAGGTGCCCGCGAAGAAGAGGGTGAATTATAGAGGGCGTGCCAGGAGCTGAGGAGAAGTGTGGCATGCAGCACGAGGACAGCGGGCAGAGACCGTCAAGCTGCAAAGCTCTAGTGGAGTGTGGAGCAGCCGAGCCAGGAGCGTGGACGCCGGGGACCCGCGGAAGATACACCGGGTCTGGTGAGCCACAGCAGTGGGAAGTTGGGACCAAGAGCAGCACACCATTAAGGCGTCCAGCGCAGCAGCAAGAGCCGCTCGTGGAGGTACACAGCCACAGTGGCAACACGCAGTACAGAGTAATCATCCTCCCTGCGCCATACCACAGCAGCAGCCATCATAGGGTAACTTCAAAGCACCCTCATTTGTTATACTACTTATAAGAGAAGGCGCTGTCCTATTGTGATTTATAACTTTTTCTGCCAACCACAAGATGGCCACAGGCCAACAGCAACACTTGCTTTGAGTGCCATGCTGCCAACCACAAGATGGCCACCGATTAACTGCAGTGTAGACATACAGCTCCAGCAGTGGAGAAGTTACATAGCCTTGCACCAGAGGTAACTACAGGAGTGGTGAGTGGAAGATTGATTGCACCACAGGCAGAGCTGCACTGACACTCAGTAGTACTGGACTTTCTCATACCTTGTTGCAAATAGCAGAACCTCAGTGTTACTTTCACTTTCAGTATATAGGAGTTATCTGCTTCACTGACCAAGCTCACCAATATTTACCCTGCATGTTTTCCGGATCACACCAAGACTGTCCTATTTCACAGCACAGTGATTCTTTGATACTTGAAAGCTGGAATACACTACTGAAAGGAGATAATATAGCCCTTCAACCTGGGATAGAACTGCAGGACACTTTACAGTAACAGTTGTTTAGGAATATTGAATAACCTGATTGCCTGAGAATTGAATGTGCCTATAGAGAGAAAAGTGGAATTAACATTCAGTGACTGAATTGCTGTACTGTGTACAGGACTTCCATATACACATTGGCGATTCTTCCCTCCCAGATTTAATACTAACAAACGTTACACTAAGTGGGACTAGTACCATGGTCAACTTAAACTGATGTATAAGAGCTCCAGCAGCTGCAGCAGCGAAGACGGGTAGGAATACAGTGTTTTGTGTTTAAGGTCATCTGGACATTGAAACTGTTAGTTTAGTACTGACATCATTGCTGAATTGTTTTCTTGTAGTGTGCAACCGTTTGAGATAAGAATGTATGCTCAATACTGAATTCAACTGTGAATAGTAACGTAAAAGTTGCCTTACATTGTATGGTCATGCTGCCGAAGTATTATTACACCAATCCGTATGGTGCCGTGCAAATGCCATTGTTTTTATGTGAAATCTCATTATTGATGTTTTTCCCACTGATGCAATACAAAGGCTGCCTCATTGAATGCGGAGTGTTATTTATGCAAGTGCCCAGCCGACTCTCTAATAAACCTGTGTTCACAAAATAAAAACCACAAGCTGCCTCGTCACCCCTTCATGTGCTTCCATTACTCTCACCTCTCCGTAAGTCGAGTGAAGATTGAACCACAACACACAAGGTAAACTCTTTACTTACCACGTAAAGTCAAGGTTACCACAATTGTACAGTATGAGTGAAATGGCCGAGGGGCAGCTGCTGCGTGCGTCACTCCTCATGCTACCAGCAGGAACATAGGTGGTAAGGGGAGGCTGGCACTGCTGATCTAACTGTGTCACACAGTTAATAGTGACATGGTCAGTCAAAATTAAATAATGTAGATAGTGTAGTATGTTAAAAGCACAATGGGTTACTTAGGATGAATCACATACTGTACATCACAAAAGTTAAAAACTGCCATTTCGGAGCAAACATTGTTAGTAGAAAGCGCATCTAGGAGGATATTGAAAGCTGGTTTCTGGTTTGAAAACTGAGCCACAGCGCATTCTACTAACATGCCTGTTTGCCCCTGATATGCCAGTTTTTTGTATTGACATTAGCATAAAGTCAGAAGCAACTGCAGCAAAAGATGCAAGTTGGGCCGCGGCTGCCTCTGTCTCAGAATCAGGCTTTATGAGGAGGGAGTATCAAAAACCCCCCTCAACAGACCCCTCCCCCTCAACAGACCTGCCCTCATTAGGGCTGATTCCAGAAATTTCCCGGGCTGGTTTCCCATCCCAATCCGCCCCTGATGAAAACACACTGATAGAAAATACGGGCATGGAAAATTTACAATGGTGGCCGTATCGCTCTCGCCATCTACAGATGGCGATACCTGGTATATTGTCAAACAGCAGTAAGCGAAGCTTAACGCTGTTTGTTAAATATTGAAAGGATTACATAATCCCTTTAGTGAGTTCTAAAGCGGTTATATATCCTTGATAAATGGGGCCTATAGGCACCCATAGGACAAAAAACACACACAGGCACCCACAGGACAAAAACACACACATAGGCACCCGGAGGAAAATAATAGTGTATCACAGGAGCATATTACCAGCTCCAAACAATGTAGCATAGAGGCAGGCACTCAAATATTTAGGGAAATGTAGACTACCCCACTACCTCTTAGGAGAGGAACATAAATACTAGATGATAGCTACACAGGTATAATTGTGGAATTGGATGGTATTACCAGCTGCTTGTGACCATTCGAGTGGTAGCAGGATCCGGAGACAGTATAGAAGGCACAGAATGAAGGCAGCAGGGAGAGAAGTAATGTCGAGCGGCAACCAATCCCATGGGAGCCATTAGCAGCGGTACTCAAGGGGGCGGGAAGGACCAGAGACTGAAAACCTCCAATAGCAGGGATGCGCTTCAGGGCTCAGCAGAGACTGCCGCTGCGGCCAGTATGAGGGGCCGTCCATCCACCAGTAACACTGACCCTGGGGTAAGTGCAGACCTTCCGGTGGGACAGCAAGGCTCCATTAACAGGCGGGCACCGGGACAGTAGGGCTCCAAACTAGAGTGAGTGGCTGTGCTTGTCACATGCACCCAACCCTCCAGGCTCTCGCCATTCTAGCCACACCCCCACTGTGTACAGTGCAGTCCATCAAAGTGCCAGTATGTGAAACATGCAGGCACAATTCGAGCACATACAGGAGGACCGGACCGGAGTTAGCAAAATGCTGTATTCCAAGATCCGGGTATTGTGGGGGCCCTTCAAGTGTGGGGGCCCGGGACGACTGCCCCTGTCGCCCCCCCCCCCCCGTTAATCCGGCTCTGCCCCTCCCAGTACCTAGACCTGGCAGAACTGTCAGAACTACCCTGTTTAAGAATAAAAGCTGACTGCGCAATCCTATGCTTTGGATGACTGCTAAAACACTGGTAGAATGGGCCTGGTACAGTGCATTCTGTAACAGTGCTGGACTCATTGTTCTGGAGATATGCACCTGCACAGTAGACTCTGGCACAGTGCTAGGGTGCATGCGTCAATTTAAGGGGGAGCCACAGAGATTGGAAATGGGCCCCGCTATCAGGGCTACTTTAAGGGAGGAGAGGCCACATGTGCAGACTCGGGTTTGAGGCTGATAGACACAGGATCCAAGGCTATGAGACACAGTGGCCAACATACATGTACTGTACCTACTGGGAGGGGCCGGGGGGCCCCAAAAACATGAGTGTGCCAGGCCCCAAGATTTCTGTTGCCGGCTCTGACCCTAATCCACCTTTACCACAGCCTAACCCTCCCCTCGTGCAGCCTAACCCTAACCTTTTCCACCTCCCCCTCCGCCTACCCTAACCTCTCCCACAGCCAAAGCCTTATCCCTAAACCTAACCCTAATACTCACCCTTTGGGATATGACAGCTGTCGGGATTCTGGCGCTTGGATTCTGTCTGCCGGCATTGTCTGCACCGGGATGGTGACTACATCTCGGCCAAGCATCTTCTCTTTGAGCTAATGGTCATGTGACCATTTCAGCCCATGCCTCAATAAGATTTTTCTATGGCACAGACAGGCCAGGTCTATTTCTCTGACAGACTCCTCAGTCCTCACAGCTGTTCTCCGTTGCCTTGCAGTAATGTGACAGGAGAGCCACTAAGCAGTGCTAGCAGTCATTCTTTATCATTTAAACTGTTATTTGTGATTTTAAAAAATGAGGTAAGTGTAATAAATTTTGTTTTCTTTCTACCTCACAGTCTCAGGTAAAAGTCACCCCTTTCATTCGTTCAAGAGATAGACATAAAGTGGTCTCTTCCTGCTGGTAGTAATTCTTTATCATTTAAACTGTTATTTATGAAAATATTTAATATTTCTGCCAGGTAAGTGGAATACATTTTTTCTCAGAGTCTAAGGTAAAAATTACTCTCAAAAGTCACCTCTTCAGAGATCATTCAGGGATACCTGATCAGGCAAAATATGTCTGTCCCTGAAATTGCCCAAAAGTGGCAAAACACGAGGTGAAAAAGTGAATGTGGAGAAAAATTCACTTAGAAATGTATCCTTCCCTGGATTTGCCCGTAGGAGTGTCCAACAGTGTCTACCTTAGACATATCTCCTGTCCATAGCTTGCACAGTACCTCTGCCCAAAGGTGGCACCATTACCTGTTTAAAAGAGAAAGGGTCCCAACATAATGCTCCACTATTTAATTCTCCTGAGTATCTATGTCCCCCATCAATAGACTGTAAGTCAGAAGAGTGTGAGGTTCTGGTTTTGTTGTGGGCCCGGGGTGGTAATAGGAGCAGACACTGAAGCAGATTTAAAAATAAACGTGGAGTTTTTAATAAGTGGCTTAACAGACATGAATGTGGTAAAACAGAAAATCTGGGTATAGCACTAAAGTGCATTTGGGAACTGTAGTGAGGCAATGGGAAAAAGTCCAGGTAGTGATAACAGAAGGTAGTTCAGTATTCCAGGTCTTGTGAGGCTGAAATTAATTGTGGCTGAAGAAATAATGTCCAGAGGAAGGTGCAAGTGGAGGCAAGGTGCAGGGTAACAGCTGACACAGATACTCAGGCAATGGGGAAGGCAAAAGGAGGAGGCAGTGGGAGAAGGCAGTGGAAGTCCAGCAGGGTAAGGAGCAGGTTAGGTGAAGCAGGCTTAGGCAGAGATCCAACAGGCAGGTGGACAAGCTCAGGAACTCTCTCTCAGCTTGCGCTGAGAAACACATTGCACTGGCAATGCAAGGGAGCTCTGAACTCCCTTTTATACCCAGCACCCAGCTGTGAGTGGTCAGAGAGTGAGCATGTGACACGCCAGGATTGGGTAACTAGGTCACATGGCTGAATGCAAGATGGCCGCACCCATGTCAGAGCGGAACGGAAACACCGCCAGGCCTACCCAGCACAGAGTGACAATATGCCCACACAGGACCGCGCACAGCCAATGCTCCCCATCAGGCACCAGCAACACCACCAGACGCCCCCCGCCATAACATCCACAGAGGTAACACCCGCCGACCACCATGCCGAGAAACCCTGGTCATGACAAAGAGGTCACTAGGTCCCCAACTTTTTCAAAGAGGCAAGTTGTCGCAACTGGGCACTAGGGATAGCTCTGCTGAGGTCAAGAACCGGGTGGTTAGGGCGGTAGAGCAGCAACTGACAGAGGTGACAGTGAGAATGTCTTCCTATTGCAGCCAAATCCCAGGTTTGGCTATACATGCTCAGAGCAGCGGAGTCTCACCCACTTGGTGGTCTTCAGCAGTGACCCCTCCTATTGGGATTTGGGTTTTGCTTCACCAAGTGAGCAGGTCTCGGCCCTCTGGACAGGTAACGGAGTGGCAGAAGACATAGATATAATACTAGAAATTAAATAGCTCTGAGAATTATTGGAAACATAATAATGAAAATTGTTAAAAATTTCTAGCAATGAGACAGTACTGGGAATAACTAGAAATTGGATGGCACTGGGAAACACTGGAAATACTGGAAATGAACCAGACGGAGGCTTGCTCTGTGAAACACGGGAGATGCTGAGACTGACTTGCTGTAATGATGAATGTATAGTAAGTCCAAACACCGAATGCTGTAAGAGAAACCGGAGATCAAGAGTAATACTGGAGTTGCAGATGTGGAAGTGCTTTTAAAAGAACCGTAGATCAAGATGCGGTTTAGCTCTGGGAAACACTGGAATCCAGCCACAGACTTGCTCCAAGAAACACTGTGAGAAATGAACATGTAACTCAGGAAAATCAGCATGAGAGGGAAAACTTGGAACACTGGTAATCCGCTTAACAGCTGAAACATGTATGTAGGTGAATGAACTGTGCTTGATATGTGTACCTATATAGCTGCACAGTTATAAAAAGACATAATATAAGAAAAGGGGACGAGCGCTCACTTAAAAACTAAATTGGTTATATGAAAAAAAGAAAGGAAAAGGATAAAAATAAATAATAAAAATTAAATATAAAAGCCAAACAAACATGAAACACTGAAACCATATGTTTAAACTCTTTTTTGAAAAATTTGAGGCAGGTCCAAACAGATGTGCAGCAGTATTAGGTGACCTAACTGTCCCTACCTTAGTCTTCAGCTTCCGATGCTGGCAGCGTGTTGTCTTGCCTGCGCTGCAAGGGAAGCCCCACGATGTGTTGGTGGAATAGCGGCAGCTAGGGTCGGCATCACAGGATGACATCAGCGGGTTGGGAAGATCACCTGCACTGCACGAGAGGACACACTCTATCTTGGTAGGATAGCGGCTGCTGTGAGCGGCTGCTGTGAGCGGCGGCACAAGGTGATGTCACCGTGTTCGGGAGATTGTCAAGGTGTGATCCGTTACTGCTCTCCTGTTCTTCCTCCACCCTTTCATTCAGGTCCAAAGCGTTTCGTACATGGGATACTTCTTTATATAAGAAAAACTTTATTAAAAACGGAAGTGTTCATTAAAAATGGCCGAAAAAGGTGGTAAGCTCATGGGCCAATAATAGATCATATGGTTTCATAGTGAAGACAAAAAAGACATATAAAAGACCACAACATTAAAGACAATGACACTAAAGAATTAAAAGGTGGTAAATAAATATAAAAGAAAAATAAAAAAAATTAAATTTTAAATCCAAGTAGATCAAAAAGGAGGAAATGATGACTGAAATTTTTTTATAAAAATACATTAAGTTCAATATCTACATTAAGCCCTAATGGCTGTAGGGTTTTTAAGGAATAAATCCATTTGGTTTAATTTCTCTTTAGTGTATCAACTATGTTGCCTCCTCTCCAATGGGGCATGATTTTTTGTATGCCAATAAATTTAAGACCGGATGGATCTTTATTATGCATATCAACAAAATGTTGGGATACACTATGGGTTTTCAGACCTTTTTTATATTATATATATGTTCGGGCACCCTGATTTTCAATTTTCTTTTGGTTTGCCCTACATATTGATACCCACATTGACATTCTAGAAGGTAAATCAGGCCTTCTGTATTACATGTTAATTGATTTTTTTATTTGATACTCTTTATTATCTTGATTTGAAATAAATTTAGTTATTGGTTTTGTATCTGGTTTCTGATTTTTGCACCCCTTACATTGCAGGCAAAAATGAAAGCCTGATGTTTTATTAAGTTTTAGTTCTTGTTTTTCCACTGCAATATAACTATTGGTTAATTCCTGTTTAAGATTTTTAGCTCGTCTATAAATTATTTTTGGTTTGGTAGGAATTTGTGTTTTTAGGTCTTTATCCAATAATAAAATATGCCAGTATTTTTCTAAAATCTGTTCAACTTTTTTATGATCTGTAGTGAATTGTGTGATAAAGCTAGTACTGAAATTATTTGACCTGTCATTGTTTGATTTTGATTTATATTGAATCAGTTCTTTGCGATTTAGTTTGGACACTTTTGTTATTTCCTTTTGTAAGAAGGTTTCTTTGTATCCTTTCTGTATATTTTTTTCTTTCAATATTTGACTCTGTTCTTGAAAGATATTATCCTCTGTACAGTTACACCTAATCCTGCGTAGTTGTCCTCCAGGAATATTGTGGACCCAGTTACGGGGATGATTACTGTTATAAAGCAGCATGTTGTTTCCGTTCACTTTTTTTGTGTGACATCTTGTTTGAATGTTGTTATCTTTTATAAAGATCTCTAGGTCAAGATATACCACCATCTCCTTACTATAGGTGGTGGTGAATTCAAGGTTTAGTGTGTTGTTGTTGATATAAACAATAAACCCTTGTAGTTCTTCTTCCTTGCCCTGCCATATGAAAAACAGGTCGTCTATATACCTGTACCATCGGATTAAATTTTTTTGATGTATGTTATTTTTCCAAATTTTCTCATCCTCCCAGTACGCTACAAAGAGATTTGCGTAACTGGGGGCGAAAGATGTCCCCATCGCTGTTCCTCTTGTTTGTAAATAAAAATCTCCATTATACCAAAAATAATTTTTCTGTAAAATAAAATCAATGTTTTCCATAATGAAGTTGATTTGACTGTTGTTAATGTCTGACTGTTGATTAAAAGTGTCTTGAAGCTTCACAACCATCCTTGTGTCCTATACATGTGTAGAGTGACTTGACGTCACTTATACAGAGAAAATAATCTTCTTTCCATTCTAATTCTTCAATTATTTGTAATAAATTCATAGTATCTTGGAGATAACTTTTTTGTTTTTCCACCATCGGCTGCAAGAAAAAGTCAATATACTTGGAAAGATTTGAGGTCATTGACCATATTCCAGACACTATTGGTCGTCCTGGTGGATTGACTTCATCTTTATGGATTTTTGGTAAATGATACAGAGTCGGAATCTTCAGATTTTTTATACTCAGATAGTCAAATTCCTTTTTATTGATGATTCCAAGTTCGAGGCCCTCTTCTAGATTTTCCATCAGTTGTTTTTGAAACTTTGTTGTTGGATCACTTATTAACTTTTGATATGTATCTCTGTCTGATAGAAGATTTTCTGTTTCTTGTTCATACTTTTCTCTATCCAGAATAACTACTCCTTTACCCTTATCTGCCAGTTTAATTACGATCGTTTTATCCTTTTTAAGTTCTTCTAAAGCTTTTTTTCCTGAATTGTGAAATTATATGAAGATTTGGTTTTCTCTGGCATTTCACTGATTTATTTTTCCATCAATTTTTGAAAAGTTTCAATGTACGCTCCTTTAATATGAGAAGAATAAAATGTGGATGGGGGTTTGAAGGAGGTGTGTTTATATTCCTTATTTTGAAAAGTTACCTGTCTTGTAATGGGATCTTTTGCAAAGTATTTTTTATACAAAGTTAACGGATAAATTTCTGTATATCGATATATAGATCAAATTTGTTGATAGATGAATGGGGTGCAAACTTTAGACCTTTTCTTAGGACACTTGTTCGGTCTAAAGTAAGATTTTTCTTGCTTAGATTGAAAATTGTTTCCTTTTCTTCTATTTTGTTATTTGTGTTTTCCTTCTTATTCCGCCTTCCACCCCGTGTACCTCTTCTCCTTCTGGAGGTGTATTGTTCCTTCTCTTTTTGTGTGTTGTTACCCATGTGTCCGGTGGTTTCTCTGTACCGTTGATTAAGTCTAAAATATCATTCTAATCTTCAAAGTCTTCATCCACTTTTGTGTTTGTCTTTGAGGTGTTATATCAGTATAGCCGTTACCTTCATTTTTTTCCTGGATGGTGTTTATAAGAGTTCTAAAATTAGATGTTTGTTCTCGTTTGGCTTCTTTTGTTCCTTGTGTAAATAACTGTCTAATGAGTGTATAAGGATTCTCTTTTCTATAAGGTCCTTTCTGAAAATGATTTTTCTGATTTTGTTGTCTTGGGGTATTTCTTAGTCCATTAGTCAAATAGTGTTGCATACTGAAGTTGTTGTGATTGTACGGTTTGTATATTCTTTCTGTTCCCAATTGTGTGGGTTTATCGTTAATTAATGGAATTCTGCGGGTTGATTTCTGGTTATGTTGATTTTTGTGTAGAGGTATTATATGTTCTCTCTTTTGAATTTTTGCCCAATTATTTAGATTTTTGTTTTGCTTTCTTCTTTCATTTGCCATTCTAATAAATTCTGGGCCTAATTCAGACCCGCTCGCGAGTGCTGAGCGCTCGCAAACGGGTCGATGTTGGCCCAGTGTGCATGCACACGAGGGAGCCAGCTCCATCGTGCGCATGTGCAAGACCCGGGTAGCGACGGGCAAGCCGTCGCTATGGGTCTCGCTACAAAGGGGGGGTGCTGTCGATGGTGAGTGACAGCACGCCCCCTTTGGTGGGCATGCCGGGGGCATTGCTGCCCAGATGGAGGTGTTCCCATGGGAACGCCTACTGTCTGGGGCTGGCCCCATTGACATCACAAGTGATGTCAGTGGGAGTGCTCTCGGCTCTGATAGAGCCGAAAGCACTACAGGGCTTGCGGCAACGAGACCCTACCACAAGGGTCTCGTCGCAAGCCAGCTATAGTGAGCGGCCAAAAAGATGGTCGCGATGGTCAAGACCATCGCGACCATCTTTTTGGCCGCTCGCTATAGCTGTGGGTGGTCACCCACAACTATGCGAGCTGCCAGGAGGCTGCTCTAAAATTAGGAAGGACGGCCCTTATTCAGAGCGAGCGCTCTGTCAGAGCGTCTGGCTCTGAATCAGGGCCACTGTGTTTTCTTCCTTATCACGAATAAACTTTTTTTGTTTCTGAGCTATGATATTGTTTTCAATTTTTTCATTTGTCATATTAATCAGATTTATGTAATCATCCATATTTTGTAGTGCTTCAAATCTCTTCTCTATTTTTTCTATAGTTTCATTGATTTTTTTCCAGGGAAACATGTAACACAGGGAGAGAGCTGAACATGTAACTCAGGAAAAATCAGCAGGAGAGGGGTAACTTGGAACACTGGTAAACAGTTTAATAACATATGCCAAATATAGATAAAATAATCATAAATCTGAGCTTTCAAAGGAACATTGTATTCAAAATTGCAACATAGTTGACTCATGCAGGGAACATTAGTTATTTATTATGTATCTCCTGGATCTAGCGCTATGCAGTTAGTAAAGCAAGAGTGTAGATTTTCCGGAGTTCAAATTTAGCAGTAAACACTAGTCATTTAAACTCTATACAGCAGGGTCCAGCTAGAGACAAAAATATATAAGAAAAAAATAGTCCTTTTTAAAACATGTTTTTTTCCGTGGCACTACAGGTTATAGTGGATTCTAGATGATTTCTACAAGTTCCAGAATACTTTTCAGCCATGAGTATGCAGGCACCGACGGTCAGGATGCCGGCAGTCAGAATACCAACACCGGAATCCCGACAGCAGTCTGAATCCCAGCTCCAGAATCCTGACTGCTGACCTCCTGATGGGAAGTATTAGGGTTAGGGTTAGCTTTAGGGTTAGGGGTTAGAAATAGGCACTAGGGGGAGGGTAAGAATTAGTCTGTGGGAAGGGAGGGTAAGGGTTAGTCTGTGGGAGGTGAGGGTTAGGATTAGGCACTAGGGGGAGGGTAAGGATTAGTCTGTGGAAGGGGAGGGTAAGGGTTAGGCTGCAGGAAAAGTGGGCTAGGGGGTGTGGTAGTGTAATGGAGCATACACACGGTCAGGTTTGTCAGATGTGTCAGATGAACGATTGAACTATCTGAATGATCTGAACGATTTGATGAACGATATGAACTATGAATGAAATTTGACTGCATTAAAATGAATGGAATCATCTAAATCTGACTGCAAACACATCAGATGTTAGATATCGTTATCTGACCATTGGGAACATGCATCGTTCATCGTTCAGATATGTCAGATTTTCCTTCAGATATGAACGATTGAACGATTTTTTTAATCACTTTCATTCAGATCTGAAGAAAAATCTGACCGTGTGTATGCACCATTAGGGTTACTTTAAGAAATTCTGTCAGGGTTCTGATGGTCAGGATGCAGCTGTCAGTATTCTGACCGTTGGCATCCTGACCGCTGATATCCCCTGCCCATCCCCTCGTGGAGTGGGTATGTGATTGTTATATAACTCTTAATGGCTTCCTCTTCTGCAGGTACACCCTACTGTTTCCAAACTCTAGGATGATAGCATCAAATAATGCAATTGGACAGGGTTTCAAACTTCTTCAGGGAAACCTTGAAATCAGTTCTAAATAGTTGCTGTTTAAAGGGACTCTAACCATTTAAATTATCTTTGCACATTTTGTCCAGCACAACAGACTATATACTATATGTTAGATAGCATTTTATATGATCTATATTTCACCTGCACTTTTTAATTTTTGTGTCCTTTCTGGACTGTGAGGTTCTGCTTTTGTTGTTGGCCCAGGGTGGTAAAAGGAGCAGACACTGAAGCTGATTTAAAAATAAACGTGGAGTTTTTAATGAGTGGCTTAACAGACATGAATGTGGCAAAACAAAAAGTCCGGGTTTAGCACTAAAGTGCACTTGGGGAACTGTAGTGAAGCAATGGGAAAAAGTCCAGGTAGTGATAACAAAAAGTAGTCCAGTAATCTAGGTTTTGTGAGGCAGAAATGATTTGCAGGCTGAAGTGAATTTGCAAGCTGAAGTGAATTTGCAGGGAAAAGCCAAGTGGAGGCAGGGTGCAAGGTAATAGCTGACACAGGTACTCAGGCAAGGGAGAGGCAATGGAGGAGGCAGGAGAACCCAGCGGCAAGGGAGAGGCAATGAAGGAACAGGCAGGGTGAAGCAGGCTAGGCAATGATCCCAACAGACAGGTGAAAGCACAGGAACTCTCTCTCTCAGCTCTCACTGAGAAACACGTTGCACTGGCAATGAAAGGAAGCTCTGCACTCCCTTAAATACCCAGTGCCAGACTGTGACTGGCCAGAGAGAGCATGTGACACACCAGGATAGGGTGACTAGGTCACACGACCAGAGGCAAGATGGCAGGCCCATTCCAGAGTGGAACGGAAGCACCACCAGGCCTAACCAGACCAGAGTGACAGTATGCCCACACAGGACTACACACAGCCAATGCACCCAGCCAGATACCGCCAGACACCCCTCGCCATTATGTCCTCACAGGTAATACCTGCCGGCCGGCATGCCGAGAACCCCTGGTCGTGACAGTACCCCCCCCCTTATGGGTGGCATCAGGACACCCACCAGGCTTCTCAGGATGTGCAGAATGGAATTTCCTGATGAGCGCAGGAGCATGAATGTCCTGGGAATTGGTCCAGCAGCGTTCTTCCGGGCCATAACCCTTCCAATCTAGGAGGTACTGCAAACGGCCTCTGAGTACACGAGAATCCAGGACCTGAGAGACCTCGAACTCCACTCCTCTCTCAGTCTGGATATAAGGTGAAACAGGGAGAACCTTGAGATATTTGTTCAGAATCAGAGGCTTGAGAAGGGAGACATGAAAAGAGTTTGGAACTCTAAAGTAAGAGGGGAGTTGAAGGCGATAAGCCACAGGATTGATGACTTCTGTGATGGAGAAGGGTCTGATGTAACGTGGGGCAAACTTCATGGACGGGACTCGTAGGTTCCGGGTGGACAACCAAACCTGGTCTCCATCTTTACCTTCCTGCGCCTCCTGTCTGCTTGTAGTTTGTAGCGACAGGACGTCTTCTACAAATTAGTGCGCACTTGAGCCCAAATGGATGCAAATCTCTGTACTGTATCCTCCACGGCTGGAACATCAAAAGCTAGTAGGCTCCAGAACTCAGGAATTCGAGGGTGAAGCCAGTAAACCACCTGGAATGGAGTTTGATTCGTAGAGGAATGATACGAAGCATTGTGCGCAAATTCCGCCCAGGACAGTAACTCGGACCAATTGTCTTGGGACGAAGACATGAATATTTTTAGAAAAGTCTCAAGGTCCTGGTTGACTCTTTCTGTGGATCCATTACTCTGTGGGTGGTAGGCTGTGGAAAAATTTAGTTTTATTTTCAGAATGGAGTATAAGGCTCTCCAAAACTTTGCCACAAATTGAGCACCACGGTCCGAGACTATTTCTGCAGATGGGCTAAATCAGAAGCTGTGGGTAATTTCTTTAGAGGAACGTAATGGACCATCTTTGAAAATTGATCCACCACGATGGTGGTGTAGCCCCCAGAACTTGGCAGGTCCGTTACAAAGTCCATGGAGAGGTGCATCCACGGACGTGATAGAATAGGTAGGGACAACAATTCGCCGGCGGGGGCTTGACGTGATGGTTTGTGGTGGGCACATGGGATACATGAAGAGATAAACTCAAATACGTCAGTCTTCATCGAGGGCCACCAATAGGAACTTTTCAAAAGTTCCAGGGTCTTCCGTGTACCAGAATGACACGTGAAGCGTGAGGAGTGAGCCCACATGAGCAGCTGTTTCCTTAACTCCGGGGCCACAAAGGTTTTCTCAGTAGGAGGCTGTAACTGTATGGTGGCAAACATCCTGGATTCCAGCACAGGGGTACTGTGAGAGGCTTCAGTATTGTCACAGGAAAATGATCTAGACAGTGCATCTGCTTTCTGATTGAGAGCTCCGGAGCAAAAAGTCAGAGTAAAATGGAATCGGGCAAAGAATATTGCCCACCGGGCCAGACGAGGACGCGCTGAATATTTTTGAGGAAGAGGAGGTTTCTATAATCGGTGAAGACAGTGAAAGGGAATTTAGCCCCTTCCAACAGGTATCGCCACTCTTTAAGTGCCAGCTTAACTGCCAAAAGTTCTTGTTCTCCAATAGCGTAGTTCCTTTCAGCAGGAGAAATTTTTTTGGAGAAGAAGCCACAAGGGTGAACTCGATTATCCTCATACCGTTGAGATAGAACTGCTCCCACTGCCTCCGATGATGCATCTACCTCCAACAGAAAAGGTCTATCCACATCTGGTTGTCTTAACACTGGAGCAGTGATGAAGGCTTGTTTCAAGAGCTGGAAGGCTGTCTCAGCCTCAGGAGTCCATAGTGTAGGATTAGTGCCTTTACGAGTCAATGCTGTGATGGGGGCCACCAGAGACAAAAATCCTTTGATAAAACGTCTATAGTAATTAGCGAATCCAAGCAGTCTCTGGATAGCTTTCAATGTCTGGGGTCGGGACCAATCTAGAATTGCCTGAACCTTTTTGGGGTCCATTTCCAGACTGGAGCCAGAGATGACATATCCAAGGAATGGCACACTGGGTACACTAAAGACACATTTTTCAAGCTTACAATAGAGATGATTTATTCTTAAACAAGACAGCACTTCCTTCCCATGTTTATGATGCTCCTCTAGAGAAGAGGAAAAAATCAGTATATCGTCCAAACAAACGACTACGGAGACATACAACAAAATCCAGAAAATTTCATTGATGAAGCCTTGAAATACAGCATGGGCATTGCATAAGCCGAAGGGCATCACAAGATATTCAAAGTGTCCATCTCTGGTATTAAAAGCGGTTTTCCACTCATCTCCCGCACGGATACGTATAAGGTTATAAGCCCCTCGTAAATCTAATTTAGAGAAAATGGTGACCCTGTCAAATAGCTCTGTAATCAACGGAAGAGGGTATCAATTCTTGACTGTTATATCATTAAGGCCTCAAAAAACTATACATGGTCTTAACCCACCATCCTTCTTCCCAACGAAAAAGAACCCAGCACCAGAAGGGGACGTAGAAGGATGAATAAACCCTTTCTCTAAATTCTCCTGGATGTATTCGGACATTGCTTTGGTCTCTGACATGGATAGAGGATAGGTGCGACCTCGAGGAGGCATCTTATCAGGCAACAAATTGATGGGACAATCCCATTCCCTCTGAGGAGGTAAAACATTAGCTTGTTGTTCCGAAAAGACATCAGCAAACAGCTGATACTCCTTGGGGATAGCTGGAGGTACTAACAAGACTGTTTTCCTCACAGGTCGTATCTTGGGAAGACAGGATTTTTGACACTTGACTCCCCAGGAAAGAATCTGCATAGCGCACCAGTCAATCTTGGGATTGTGCAGACGCAACCAGGGTAACCCTAGAATGACTTCTTGGGAAGCCCCAGGAATCACAGGAAACTTTAGATGCTCAGAATGCAGTGCTCCAATGTGGACCAACACTGGCTGAGTTTCTTTGGTGACAACTCCGTTAACCAGATGACGTCCATCTACAGAAGTCAGCGAGATTGAATGGTCCAGGGTAGAACAGGGAATTCATAATTTATCAACAAGACTGGAGGTCATAAAATTTCCGGCTGCTCCAGAATCTAGTAGAGCAGTGACAAAGGCAGGTTCAGGCTTCACATCTAAGGCCAAGTTCAGGACAAAGTCTTTAGAAGTTGGGGACGGACTAATTATTCCTAACTTGATGTCCCCAGTGTCAGTTAGGAGCGGGTGTTTCCCAGCTTGCGGGTACAGGAGGCCACCAGGTGACCCGGTTCTCCACAGTATAGGCAGAGGTTTTTTGATATTCTTCTCTGTTGCTCCTCTCTGGAGAGATGGGTATGATTCACCTACATTGGCTCTTCATCTGTAGGAGGGGGAGGTGGACGGCTAGGGGAAGGAAGAGTGGCTGACTTAGTACGGTCAGTTCTTTGCTTCTCGACCTAACGTTCTCTGAAGCATAGATCAATTTTGTTACAGAGAGAAATCATATCATTGAGATTATTAGGAAGGTCACGGGTGACCAAGTCATCCTTCAGTCGGTCGGAAAGCCCATGCCAAAAAGCTGAGGTGAGGGCTTCCTCATTCCACTTGAGCTCTGATGCCAAAATCTGAAACTGTACTACATATTGGCTGACAGGACGGTTCTTTGTTTCAGTGACATAATGCTAGATGAGGCTGATACAGTTCGCCCAGGGCTCCCAGAGTGGGGAAGCCCAATCCAAGGCTGTGCTGGACAACAGAGACACCAGTTAGGCCAATTTAGTTCTAGCAGTGGGAAAGTTGTCAGGCTGTAGGGTGAAATGTATATCACACTGATTCTGGAATCCGCGACAGAGCTTGGGATTGCCATCAAATTTACTTGGCATCGGAAGGTGTAGCCGAGGGAATGCCCTGTAACTGGTATTGTCAGGCGGGGAAGTAGGAGTAACCTTAGTTACATTAGAGGTAGACAAAGAAGTTTGCAGATTAGCCTGTCGTTTAGACATTTCTTGAAGAAACTGAGCCATTTGATGCTGCATAGTTTCCAGGTTTTCCAAACGATCTGCAATACATCTGTATAAATCCACTCCAGACTCCTGTCCCATGGCTGGGTCCATGGGGCCAGTGCAAACTGTGAGGTTCTGGTTTTGTTGTTGGCCCAGGGTGGTAAAAGGAGCAGACACTGAAGCTGATTTAAAAATAAACGTGGAGTTTTTAATGAGTGGCTTAACAGACATGAATTTGGCAAAACAAAATGTCCGGGTTTAGCACTAAAGTGCACTTGGGGAACTGTAGTGAAGCAATGGGAAAAAGTCCAGGTAGTGATAACAGAAAGTAGTCCAGTAATCCAGTTTTTGTGAGGCAGAAATGATTTGCAGGCTGAAATGAATTTGCAAGCTGAAGTGAATTTGCAGGGAAAAGGCAAGTGGAGGCAGGGTGCAGGGTAACAGCTGACACAGAGACTCAGGCAAGGGAGAGGCAATGGAGGAGGCAGGAGAATCCAGCGGGACTGGAACAGGCAGGGTGAAGCAGGCTAGGCAATGATCCCAACAGACAGGTGAAAGCACAGGTACTCTCTCTCTCAGCTCTCACTGAGAAACACGTTGCACTGGCAATGAAAGGAATCTCTGCACTCCCTTAAATACCCAGTGCCAGACTGTGACTGGCCAGAGAGAGCATGTGACACACCAGCATAGGGCGACTAGGTCACATGACCAGAGGCAAGATGGCGGCGCCCATGCCAGAGTGGAACAGAAGCACCACCAGGCCTAACCAGACTAGAGTGACAGTATGCTCACACAGGACTACGTGCAGCCAATGCACCCTGCCAGATACCAGCGCCACGGCCAGACGCCCCTCGCCATAACGTCCTCACAGGTAATACCTGCCGGCCGGCATACCGAGAACCCCTGGTCGTGACATGGACTTGACCATGGCCCAAATGACATCATATACCACCTCACTATCCCACACATTGAGATTCTGGGTGAAAGTAAGCAGAATAGTTAAAGTTTAGTAAATGATGAGCTCGGCGAGCTACCTTAATAGTATCATATTAGATATTGCCTAACATTCTATATTAGATTGTTTGAATACATTCATTCCTTAATATTTATATGAGTAAACAAATACACGGTAGGAGTCCCTTTAAAATGTTGACGCTTGCTGCATTTGTCATTGGGACACTTACTAAAATGATAACATCACTCCTGAGGTGTCAGTGATCCATGTGGGCTTCAAACAAATATGTGATGTAACTCTGAATACATGGCCTTTAATAATTTGTGTGATAGAATTAAAGTAACATTTTTGTTTGTATTTTATTTTCTTCTTATTTTTCGCTCAGATTTTGTTTCTTTATAAACAGTTGCAAAATGACACTGGATCCTCTTTTGATAATTTCCATTAAACTCATTATAATGTTGTTGTAAAGGAGTAGAAAAGTGGGTAATTGCAAGTATGGAGTAAGAACATGCTCTTGATTTTGTAGCAGCTGATATAGTTAAGAATGCGTCACCCGTATACAGTATGTTGTTATTATTATTATTATTATTATTATTATTATTTCCCTTTACATATCTCTTAATTACTTAATTACATACAAATAAAATGTTTTCCTCCAAATTCTTGACCACATATGAGAAGCATCCATCCATTTTCATCATTTCTCCATAAATATCCTTAATTTTTAGCATAATCAAATTGTACTCTTGTACCCATGCTCTGTACTGTATATAGCATAACTTTCATCTCTGCAGCATCCCAACTACTGTACTATTTTCTTACTGTTACCCATTCTTCTGTTCACCTTCTGAGAGCCTCCATTCTTAAAACACAGATCAAATGAAGCAAAATCTATTTTAATAATCATTTATTACGAGTTTTGCCACAAGTAAAATTGCATTTTTTATGCTGCATTACAAAAATAGAATATTAGTGACCAAGATTGGCCATGCACTTACACAAGCTTGTCCTATAAGAGGATCAAGATGGTGGAAGCCTCATGACTCACAGCACTCAGGAGAGGAAAAAACCCCTGTGGAGGAAACCTCTGGGGACCCATGGTTTGAAGGACTGTCCGTCTCTCTGGGCACTAAGAGGCTATGCCAGGGGCGTCTTAAGAGAGGAGAGGGTCCCCTCCTCTCTTCCCGGTGGCCGGCAGCCGACTGACATGGCTAGCCAGCCACCGGAGCCTTAGTAGACTCCGGGCACTCATTGGCTGGGGCCCACGTGGACTTAGCCAATGAGCGGCTACTCCACGTGGGTACCAGCCAATGAGCGGCTGCTAATGTAAGCCGCCGCTGATTGGCTCATTTCCCGACAATAATGAGGGCTCAAGCCCTGAGTTCTCATTATTGTTACTGTATCAACATGCTGATGCGTGTTGATACAGAGTATCCAGGCCCCTCTGGATTACTGCGGAGAACATCGTGGGACAACAGGTGAGTATTGGAGCTTTTATTACAGGTACTTCCATTGGATACTGTACGTTGACAAGGGGACATGAACATCTGGGACCAGGTGAGTATGTATGTGTATGTATGTAATAAAATTTTATTTTCACGGTGTGTGTTGTTTTTTTTACACATTACTTTACAGGTGAACTACATGTACCATTGAGCCCTTAATGCCCCTCATGCTGGTACTTGTGGTTCTCCAAGTACCAGCATGCGGGGGAGGCTTGCTGGGACCTTTAGTTCCAATCTATAGACAATGTAAAATATTCTAATTTTTACACAATACATAGACACTATCAACCACCACCCACCACCCAGTGGTGGCGGGGATAGCCCCGGGCTATCAGCCTAGGCCAAGGGTGCCCTGGAGAGGGTGACCCCTTTATTGGGGTGGTCCCCAACCAGTGGCAAATGCAGGAATTCTAGAGGGGGGTTTCCAAATGCTTGATTTTAGAGTGAGGGTGGCCAGTCCATGAAGAGGGCATAATTAGTACTTAACCAGATTTAATAAGCATAATACAAAGTGTATTGTGTGTCATAATTCCAGCGTATACAGGACCAGTGATCACAGTAAGCCATTAAATGCATCAGTAGGCCATCCTGCCTGAGTTGAATGTATTTATTTTAGATGTGAGCACCATTACAGACTATTGGAGCAAGTCTGGGAGCCTGGAGGAGCAGCAGAAGAACCTAGCACTGCCCTAGACATATATCTACATATTGGGCTCTATAGCAGTGCATCCCTAACAGTGCATGTTTTCCAGATCTCCTAGTTGGTGCACAGGTTATTTATTACTGGCTGATACATGTTTTAATATCCACAGGTGGTGCTAATTATTTAATTTTAGATACTGAGAAGAACATGCAGCACTATTCTATTACTATTTCTATTGTGGTCATGCTGTGTGCTGGGGCGGGGGGTTTCCAGGCAGACAGAAACTCCCCCTGCATTTGCCTATGCCAACTCCCAGGGATCCCTGGCCTGGGCTGACCTTGCGGACAGGGTTGATGCTGCGGCTGGGGGGCCCGGTGAAAGGCACCCCTGGCTGTGGCATCAATCCCCGGTTAGAAAGGGTCCAGGGCTGGTTTTAAATATACAGGGTACCTCACGTCAATTTTTTTCTCCGTATATTTAAAACCAGCTCTGTACCTGCTGCTGGTTCTTAAATTACAGTGGAACCCTACACATTTTTTTATCTGTAATATTAAGAACCAGGACTAGCTGCCAAGTCCGGGGATGGTTAGTGTTTTGGGGGGGACCTCACGTCATTTTAAAAAAAAAAACATTTAACTCTGTTTTACAAGTCTTTACACACAAGCAGCAAGCACATATCTCACTGATATGTGCAGGCTGCTAGCACGGGAGAGATTTGCAGAGAGAAAACACTGCAATCTCGGGTGAGTAATCTCCTGCAAAACGAGTTACTCTGGAGAGATATCTTGATCTGCTTCACCATCGGCAAACTCGTTTAGCCTCAAATCGCCTGTTGGTAAATTTGGAATAAAAAAAGGGATTAAATCACCCGAGTTTTGGCGAGTTCCAGCGAGATGAATCACTTTGCAAATCAGGACCATCTCGAATCTTAGTAAATTTACCCCTAGGTGTCTCATCGTATGAGCGCTGCATTCTGCAACTGGGACACCCCAGACCTTACACACTTGCCCACTTCTCTGTGAGACCAGAAGAGTACCCTTCCACTCTACACCTAACATATCCAGACTTTGAGTTGCTTTATCACCACCGTCCAGCTGCTCAGCCACTAATGGCACTGGAGGTGCAAAATTGAGTTAGGTCCTAGGATCCAATCACTTTATATCTACACCTTGTACCTACATAAGAGATGCCATCTGCAATTGTATCCCAGCTCAATTCATCTATATGTGGGTAAAACTATTTCTATTGATAAGTGTTTTATTTTCCTGTTAAATTGAGCATCTCTGCTGAGTTACACTTCATGCAGCCACTGTTTCATCCTTTACATAGCCTTTAGTGCCACCTGCTGGCTACTTGAAATGTAGCACCTGCTCGTACTATTCAAGCTGGCTCATTTATATTCCTCTATTACAATGTCTAAGTACATATGGCCTAATAACACATATGGCCTAATAAAGCCTATTTATAGTCCCCTTGATCCATCGAACATGAAGGACTGTGTCTGATGACTGATGTCCTGGAAACAAACCTAAAGACTTTTGCATGTAAACAATTTTGAATGAGAAGAAGCCAGAAGTGGGTGCTAAGACAGGGTGGGGAAGCTAAGGCCCTCATTCAGAGCCGCTCGTTAGCGGCAGTACGCTCGTTCCGAGCGATGTTTGCACATCTGCGCATGCGTACGGTTTTTAGTACGCATGCGCGAACCAGTCAGTGCGGCCGAAAATCGTTGGTACGCAATATAGCGAGGGCCTGCTATTTTGAGTGACAGAATGAGGCGTATGTGGGTGGTAACAGGGGAAGGTGCTTGAAAATGGGGAGTGGAGATCCGAACGCAGGCGTGCTTAAAGGTCAAAACGGGCGTTTTATGGGTGTGCATATTTAAAACAGCAGCGTCATTGACCACGTCACTGGGTTATTTTATAGCCAGAACTGCTCGCAAATTTGTGGTAGCAAACACCAACCACAAGAATAGCGAGCAGTTCATACGCTGGTCGATGTACTCGATTAATCTAATAAATAGCGGACATGACGTAGGATGCGAGCGGCCAGGGGGCGTTTTTAACAAATAAACGAGCGTATGTTTTGCTCGCTCGTTCAGACTTAGAGGTGTGAACAGACTGCAATGTGCGTACGGATCATTTGAATAGCCACCCCTTGTTTTTAAACGAGCGACCACAAATAGCGAACGGCTCTGAATCAGGCCCTAAGTGACAACACATTACACTCTTAGATTATCCACTATCTTGTCTCTGAATCTGACCAACCTTACAATTTCAGACTGCCATCTAACATTGCTAACCAATGGCAACCCATAGGAGGGCAGATGACTATTTCAATGATTAATAAATAGATTTATGGGTCGCAGAGTAAACCTGGAATAAATCCTGGCCCACTGCCCACCAAACAAGATCTATTTACGAAACAAGATTTCCTGGCTTTAGAGTTGGATATAAATGTACATGTAGTGGATTTTTTTAATCTGCAACTTGTTCTTTTCTTTTTCCGAACTCATGCACATAAATTCTCAATGCACATCTTTTGCCCTGGCACTCATCTGCATTTTGCATGTACAGCTCATTGCATCAAGGGGGCTGAGGGCCTGACCTTCTTTTTTTTTAGAGCGGCCTCCTGGCCGCTCGCATAGCTGTAGGTGACCACCCACAGCTATAGCGAGTGGCCAGGAAGATGGTCGCGATGGTCAAGACCATCGGGCTTGCGACGAGACCCTTGTGGTAGGGTCTCGTTGCCGCAAGCCCTAGAGTGCTTTCAGCTCTAACAGAGCCGAAAGCACTCCCACTGAGATCACTTGTGATGTCAGTGCGGCCGGCCCCAGACAGTAGGCATTCCCATGGGAACGCCTCCATCTGGGCAGCCACGCCCCCGGCCCGCCCACCAAAGGGGGCGTGCTGTCACTCAACATCGACAGCACGCCCCCTTTGGTACGAGACCCAGAGCGATGGTTTGCCCATCGCTATCCGTGTCTCGCGCATGCGCACGACGGAGCCGGCTCACTTGTTCACTTTGAGTACACTAGTCCTGAAGACAAGGTCCTGGGAGACCTTGAAACGTCGACTTATTTGTGGTGTATCATGTAAACTTTTTTTCAATACACATCGTATTTTTTTTCATCATGGAGTGCCGCTTTCTTCTTTCGCTAGGGGACTTATTCAGTTCCTAAGGGAAATACCTGCCGTGTATATATATATATATATATATATATATATATAAAATGTATATTACAAACATACATACGTGTGTGTGTGTATGTATAAACCCCCCTGTAAAAATCCTGCATTTGCCCCTGGTACTGCAGGGGCATATTTATTATCGGTGCAGGGAGTGTGGTGCACACGGGGGGCAGCACCGCACACCCTGCACCCATACTTTTTTATTATACTTACCTCTCTGATGACCCACGGAGCAGTGCTACAGAAAATGCCTGGGAAATGTCCACCTCGTGGCCATTTTCCCGGTGTTTTGCGCATGCGTGGTAGGAAATCACCGGGAAAAAGGCTGCAGCGCCATTTCCCCCAATGATCTGCGCATGCACAGTAGACTCCGGACACACTCTAGTGCCCGGAGTCTACCGCTGCTCTCAGTTCGCTGACGGCAGCCGGGGGAAGGAGAGGAGGGGGCCCCATATATTGAGTGAACACGGGCCCCCTCCTTTCTTAATACGCCCCTGTACATGGTGATTGTTATCTATATTTTTTTTTGACCATTGGCCTCTTAATAACTAGCATTCCAGCACCATCTGCAGGCCAGTTATATGAATAGCATCATATAGGCTAAATTCGGGCTTTGTTTGTTTGTGTTTAATCAAAGGGTGAAGACCCATAATTTGAGCATAAAGGGGTGTCATCAGAGTGGTTATGTATGCGGTAGTTTATTTAACAAGTATTGTTATGGTACTTGCCTAGTCGGGTAACATCATTTTAGTAGGGTAATACAGAACAAAAGGATTCAAAACCTGTCATATTTTTAAAATAAAGCACTTTTTAATGTAGAACTGTTCTTTTAAATTATTTATTTTAACTATATATTTTAACTATTCAAAATGTAAGCCCAAATTTAAGAATTTGGTTATATATTATGTGTTGTTTATGTGTGTGTTTGTTTTATTTTTTTAATACAGTATTTTAACTATATTTTTTACACTAATGAAAATGCAAAGTGGCTCACACACGTGCAGAATGAATGAGACTGGCCCAGCAAAACTATTAGTTATGATTATTGCTTTGGACCAGTATCACCAGGACAGTTGAGCAGTGTTCATCTGCCTCTTCTAAATTTGCTTGATAAATGTGGATGATAAGTAATTTATCACTGCAATTAATGGCTATAAACAAATTAGGTATTGCTGCAATTATTCAAACTGTAATAAATAAAAGTCATAGGGATCTATTTATCAAAAAGCCGTAAAGGTTCTATCTTCTATCACGAATCTTAATAAAAAAATATTTTTGGGGGCTAATTATAGAAAAAAAACAATAGCTGTCACAGCTGAGCGATGTTCATCGGTGTCACTGGCCGGTAGCGGTTGTCAGTTACATACTGCAGCGGGCAGTAGGGGCCCCTTGTGAGTATGTGTATCCCAGCAGTGCTGAGTCACACATGAGTACTGCATCTGGTGCCTGATTTCAAGCTTTTAGGTACAGATTCTGTAAAAAATAAAAATTTGAAAAAATGACAAAAACATTAAAGATAGAGAGAGGGCCCTGCTCGCAAGCTTACATTTTATAGAGAAATAGTAATTTGATACATAAGGTTAAAGTGCTACATATAGAAAGTGCTTAGTGGGCTGTATGATTCAGTCATACAGCAATACTGGCAGTAGTTTAGTCCTGGAATCAGAGTCGGGAAGAATAAATGTAAATTTTGTTTGAACTGTGTAGAAGGCAGGTATTTGCATAAGGAGGTTAAGTTAATGGTTCTGGAATTTGATAATCTTGGTGAGTTTTCAGGGAACATTTGAAGGTTTGGAGGCTAGAGTAAGGTCTTCTTGCACAATGGAGGTCATTGCACAGAGTGACTGCAACCCTGTAGAGCAGGTAATGAGTGTGAATGACAGATGCAGATTTTGTGCAGAGCGGAGAGGGTAAGTTGGAAGATACTGAGACTAACTGCATGTTAGTGTAGTCCTGTTTAAAATCTTGTATATTAGTATAAGTATTTTATATTGGATATACTGAATTTGGTAAAATATAGGCAACCAAAGTAAGAACTGATAGAGAGGACCAGCAGTAGGTGAACATTTTGCGAGTAAGATCAGTCTAGCAGCTGCAGTCACAATAGATTGTAGAGGTGAAAGTCTGTTTAGGGAAAGACCATTAAGACGGCAAGTGGTGTCACAAGGGGGACAGCTACCAGCTACCACCATCTGAGGGGGTGACATCAAAATAGCAGAGCTGCTCTGCTATTTTGGTGTCACCCCCAGGGCCATAACTAGGGTGGTACATCATGTGCCATTGCACCGCAGGCAGGGTGCGCTGTTCGGGCCTCTCAATTTTCTATTTATAATCATTCTTACTTGCCATCCCTATCTCCTCCCTGGCCGGCTCCCCCTGCATCTGGCCACCTACCCAACCACCTTCAGTTACATCCTCTTTTATTTAACACAGACATTTCAAAATACTGTCATACCTGGGACTCAGACCTACCACATCTCATATGGCAGTCAGACGCCTTACACATGGAGCTATTTGCCCCACAATTTCTGATGGCAGCCCTGAATACAGCCACCAATTCCCGAAACCCAGGTGTTACCACCGTACCTTTGTACACCTCGAGTACCTTTGCCAGTGAGTTCAGCTGCCGGAGCAGGCTACATACACGAATCTCCACCCAGCTGATATTTGCTGCATATAGACTACAAGTAGCACTCTTTCTATACTTTCAGTCTGTGATCTACACTGTCGGCTCCAGACTTGTGCACGGCTGTTCTCATGGACAAATCCTGCTGCAGCTTCCCCAGTGCTCACCTACATCTAGAGCTGGTGAGTTATACTACATAATTATTCTGTGCAGCCATTGAATTCACATCTGGATAACAGTGGCACAACGGGATAAGTACCCCTTTATCATCGTACAGTACAAATCTGATTAGTCATTGCCCTTCCCCATGAGGCCACGCTCCTTTTTCAGGCACGCGTCTTATGTCCCCATTTGAAATATGGGGGGGTGGGTGACAATGCTCTCTCTGGCACAGGGCACCAAAAAGTGTAGTTATGGCTCTGGTCACCCCCTCAGATGGTGTCACTGAGCACATGTGCACGTCATCCACACTGTGCCAGGAGACGCTAAGGGCTGGGCGGGGGAGGGGGGGATATCTGCTAAGCATGTTAACAAACTGCATGCTGACAAATCAACCATGTTGACATGATAATTGTCGATCTAACATACCACACCATTCAATTCGTACATAATCAATGGGCATCTGTACTCTGAGATAAAAAGGTATGGTCACATTTGGTTCCATGGATCAGGTATGCTTCAATGCAGGGAGGAGGGGGCCTGCACTTAGTCTGCACATGGGCCCCCTCCTCTCTTAAATGTCCTCTGCTCCTTCCCCACACTTACAGTGGTGTAGAACCAGCCTGAGGCACCCATCTATTATAGTACATTTTTCAGCCAACACTGAGTTTGCAAAATTGTATGTTAATAATGATCTAGCTTGTCTGTATCATATTGTTTTGCACTTATTATCCTGTTATGGTTATACTTTTTCAGTATATGTACTCTATAAGGTGCTGCAGACCCTTTGTGTGCTTTATCAAATAAGAGTTAATAATAATAATTAGCAATATACTGTACATACATGGTAATCACATATGTATATCCGGGAGGCAATCGGGAAGCCGACCGCCAAAATACCGGCAGCCGGCTTCCCGACTGTCATTTCCCGGCAAGGGTGAAATGCCGGGCGTCTAGATGTAGACGCCCGCATTTCCCCGATGCCGGGAGACCGGCGCCCGGCATCCCGATCGTAGGGATGCCGGGCGCCGCGAGCGGACAGCCGCGGGGGGGTGGGTTAGGTTTAGGGCTCCCGGGGGGGATTTAGGGTTAGGCACCGGGAGGGTTAGGATTAGGCTAGGGGGAGGGAGGGTTAGGGTTAGGCACCCCCGGGGGGGACTTAGGGTTAGGCACCCCCCCGGGGGAGGTTTAGGCAGCGGGGAAGGGGGTGGTTAGGGTTAGGTACTTAGAGGGGGGATTAGGGTTAAGCACTTGGGGGGGAAGTTAGGGTTAGGCACCCCTAAGGAGGGTTAGGGGGGTTAGGTTAGTAAATACTTACCTATCCACGATCGGGATTTCCAGCGCTGTCGGGCTTCCGCTGCTTCGAACTCTGCTCCTGTCGGGCTGCCGCTGACGGGAATCGAACCATGCTGCCGGCGGTATTTCATACCAATTCCGTATATCCTAAGTAGAGGGAGTATAATCTTTATGGGCCATGGAGCTAATGCAAAGTTGAATGTACACCTATTTGTAGAATGCATAGTGTGTGGTTTTGTACTGCACATGCTCCAGAACTGAGTGTACCCAAGTTCAGGAGATGCAGCGTTGTACACATTTCATCTACATCTACATATGCAACAGATGAGGCTTATCTGGATTACAATGGCTTGTTCTTACATAGGCCACTGAAGACATGTCTAAGTAATTGTGGGCTATGCAGATCCTGCTTTGGGGAGATGTGTGAAACCTTCTGAAGGATAGTTGGAGATATTGCCCTTAGCAACCATTCAGCATCTACCAATCATTTGTTTTAGAATACAATTAAATGATAGCTTGAACCTAATTAGTTGCTACGGTCAACTTCTCCTATTTAGATGGTTTGGTACATGTCCCCCTCTGTGGGAACTAAGGCTACTTGAATGGCGTGTCATGCATGATTCGTCTTCTGATCGCAACAATACTCTGCACCTTATCCCGCCCGGAAGACGAATCAGTTCTCTGGAGTGGATCACTAGATTGGAGGATTTAAAGGTGACAGAAAGATTTACCAGGTGTCCATACACTGCACCCCCATGAGAGGTTGTGAAAGGCTTGATTAATCTGCCAAAGTGTGAGTGACCCATTTCATCAAATTGTATTCATAAATCACCACAGTATTACACTATTCCCCTCTTTTTTTCTTTTGGGAGGTACAAAAGAATTGTGGTGGAGAGAGTGGTGACCCCAATGTGGGAGAAGAACCCATTGTATATATTGCGAAATAACAGAACTTTTCCTGAATCAATCCTTTTGTGGACAGCGCCGTAGTGAGACTTTATATCTTTTTTTAGTATCGCTGAAGTGCAACCCAGAGCGTCCTTTGGGTACTCCAGACAGGCACCGTGCAGCATGTACAGCCGCTCAGAGCATCCTCTCTGTGCGACGTCATGTGCTCAGGGGGCGGGTCCGGCACAGGGCATACCACAGCCCTGTTACACCGCTGGTTTTTGGTCTAACATAATCCAATGGGGAGTAGGCAATTAGTGTGGCAAAGTAACAAAAACTCCCATGTAGTAAGTAGAGTAACTTTTGATCTCTTTTCACATTCTTCATCATAACCCTTATTAATGACTGGGTCGGTCAGAACATGATTGCAGAACACTATACATCACTGTTGATAACTCGACAATCAACCCCACCCCACAAGCTCGCTGCCTAGGTGTCATCCTTGACTCTGAACTCTCCTTTGTTCCCAACAGTCAGTCTGTCTTAAAATCCTGTTACATACATAAAAAAAAACATAGCCAAAATTCGACCATATCTTACACTGCAAAACCTCTAATCCATGCACTCATTATTTCCCACATAGACTATTGCAATAGTCTCTTTACTGGTCTAAGCTTTCTGACCAAACGTTCATTGTTTGCTGGTCCACTCCGTCAGTCCCTCCATTGGTTACCGGTCTTCTACCATATTCAATATAAAATACTTACACTCGCACTTAAAGCTATTAACCAAACCACACCAACATACATCTCTTCACTTATCTCAAAATAGCTTTCAACCCGGCATCTCCGCTCTGCACAAGATCAGCGTCTCTCATCCTTACGCATTACTTGCTCCCATTCACGGTTACACCCTGTGGATGCCCTCCCACGCACAATAAGACTTTCCACTAGTCTCCAAACATTCAAGCGTTCTCTGAAAACTCACCTCTTCAGACAAGCTTATCAGATTCCAGAACCGCCCACATAAACTTTATAGCTTCCCTATGTCACGGCCAGGGTATTTCAGCATGGCGCTAGGTGGGTGTTACCTGTGAGGTCGTTGTGGCGTGGGCTGTCTGGTGGCGGAGCTGGTGTCTGGCGGGGGGCATTGGCTGCGCGCGTTGTTGTGCGGCCCTGTTGTCACTCTGCGCTGGTGAGGCCTGGCGGCGTCTCCGTTCCGTTTGGCATGGGCGCCGCCATCTTGCCTTCTGGCCATGTGATGCGGCTGGCCAATCCTGGTGAGTCACATGTTCCCTCCGGCCAGTAACAGCACGGCATGGGGTATTTAGAAAGGGTTAGTGCCTTCCTTCTTTTCCAGTGCAACGTGTATCTCAGCCTAGCTGAGAGGGAGTTCTCTGTGCTTTCCTGTTCCTGTGAATTCGCTGTCTGCCAGTCTGCCTGTCAGCTCCTAGTTCCCACTGGACTACCCCGCTTCCTCCATCACCCTTGCCCATACCTGAGTGCCTGAGCCTGCTGACATCCTGCGCTTCAGTTCACTACCTGCAAACATGACTTGATTATTTTCAGTTCACTACCTGCAAACCTGGCTTGACTATTTTCAGTTTCACTACCTGCACACCTGGACAGCTCTAATTGTTTCTACCTGGACACTAACCCTTTTGCTCCCACCACAGAACTCTTGTGCACATTTATATATTCCTGGACTTTTATTTACTGCCACATTATATGTCTACTCAAGCACTTATTAAAAATCCTAGTTTTATTTTCAAATCTGCTTCTGTGATCGCTCCTGCTACCACCCCGGGTCCACAAGCAACCCAGAACATAACAGTTTGCACTGGCCCCATGGAGCCGGCCATGGATCAGGAGTCAGGAGTGGATTTGTTTCGGTGCATTTCTGGTCGTTTAGAAAATCTGGAAAACATGCAGCATCAGATGGCTCAATTTCTGCAAGAGATGTCCAAGCGACAGGATAGTTTGCAAACTTCCTTTTCTACCCCTGAAGTACCAGCATCTACATCCGCATCAGCGTCTGGGAATACAGGAGGCAGATCATCTCCCCGCTTACGTCTTCCTTTACCAAATAAATTTGATGGCAATCCTAAACTCTACTGAGGATTCCTAAATCAGTGTGACATACATTTTACCCTGCAGCCTGACAACTTTCTAACTGCAAGAACTAAAGTGGCTTATATAGTCTCTCTGTTATCCGGCCAGGCCTTGGAATGGGCTTCCCCACTCTGGAAGTGCTCAGATCCGCTGCTGGATAATTACGCAGGCTTTGTGTCATCCTTCAGAAGGATTTTCGATGAACCTGGGCGTACTGTATCAGCATCATCAAACATCATGACACTGAGACAAGGGGTCCGTCCTGTCAGTCAATATGCCGTGCAATTTCAAATTTTAGCATCAGAGCTCAAATGGAATGAGGAAGCCCTCACCTAGACCTTCTGGCATGGGTTGTCAGACCGACTAAAGGATGATCTAGTCACTCGAGAGCTTCCTACTAATCTGAACGACATGATTTCATTGTGTATCAAAGTTGACCTACGCTTCAGGGAACGTCAGGCTGAAAAAAACAGAACTGACCGGCAAAGGTCATTTACCCCCTCCATTTCTACCCGTCCCATTCCTTCCCCTACTGAAGAGGAGCCTATGCAGGTGAATCATACACACCTCTCTAAAGAAGAATGTCAGAGAAGAATGCAAAAGAACCTCTGTCTGTACTGTGGAGAGTCCGGTCACCTGCTGATCTCCTGCCCCCGTAAACTGGGAAATGCCAAATCCTAACTGACCCTGGAGACATCAAGTTAGGAGTTATGAACCCATCTCCAAAAATTAAAGATTTCACGATTACCCTAGATTTGGATCTTAAACCCAAACCTGTCTTTGCTACTGCTCTACTCAACTCAGGAGCAGTCGGAAATTTCATAACGTCTAGTTTCATAGATAAATTTCAGATTCCTTGTTTGTCTCTCAACCATGCCATCTCTCTGACCTCTATAGACGGACGCCCTCTAACTAACGGGGTAGTCACCAAAGAGACTCAACCAGTATTGGCCCGAATTGGGGCACTTCATTCTGAGTCCTTAAAATTCCTGGTGATATCAGAGGCCTCTCAAGAAATTGTTCTTGGTCTACCCTGGTTACGTCAACATAATCCCAGGATTGATTGGAGTTCTATGCAGATTCTGTCATGGGGTATGGACTGTCAGAAATCCTGTCTTCCAAAAATTCGACCTGTGAGAAAGACATTAGTTTCTTCTGCCATTCCCAAGGAATATCAGATGTTCGCTGACGTTTTCTCTGAACAACAAGCAAATATCTTACCCCCTCATAGGGAATGGGACTGTCCAATTGAATTGATACCTGATAAGATACCACCTCGTGGTCGTACCTATCCGCTGTCCTTGCCTGAGACTCAAGCCATGACCGAGTACATCCGGGACAACCTGGCAAAGGGGTTCATTCGCCCCTCTACTTCACCTGCCGGAGCTGGGTTTTTCTTCGTTGGTAAGAAGGACGGTGGTCTAAGACCATGTATCAATTATCAAGGCCTTAATGACATTACTGTAAAGAATCGATACCCTCTTCCCCTGATTAATGAGTTGTTTGATAGGGTCAAGGGCTCTGTCATTTTTTCGAAATTAGATCTAAGAGGGGCTTACAACCTCATTTGTATCCGAGCTGGCGATGAATGGAAGACCGCTTTTAATACCAGAGATGGACATTTTGAGTATTTAGTAATGCCTTTTGGATTGTGTAACGCCCCTGCTGTCTTTCAAAGTTTCGTTAATGAGATTTTCCGGGATCTGTTATATGTTTCGGTTGTTGTCTATCTGGATGACATACTGATTTTTTCACCCTCTGTGGCTAAACATCAAGAACAAAGAAGTTCTGACCCGTTTGAGAGAAAACCACCTTTACTGCAAACTGGAGAAGTGCGTCTTTGGAGTGCCCAGTGTACCTTTTCTCGGCTATGTAATATCTGGCTCCAGTTTAGAAATGGACCCCAAGAAGGTACAGGCAATTCTGGATTGGACCCGACCTCAGACACTGAAGGCCATCCAGAGATTGTTGGCCTTCGCAAATTATTATAGATGCTTCATTAAGGGATTTTCTACACTGCTGGCTCCCATTACAGCCTTGACCCGCAAAGGTGCTAATCCTGCCCAATGGTCACCTGAGGCAGAGTCTGCCTTTCATCTTCTAAAACAGGCCTTTATCTCAGCACCAGTTCTTCGACAACCAGATCTGAACAGGCCTTTTTTGTTGGAAGTAGACGCATCATCTGAAGCTGTGGGAGCAGTCTTGTCTCAACGTTATGAGGACAACCGAGTCCATCCGTGCGGGTTCTTTTCTAAAAAATTATCTCCTGCCGAAAGGAACTACGCCATAGGTGAGCAAGAACTACTAGCTGTAAAGTTGGCGTTGAAGGAATGGAGATATTTGCTAGAAGGCGCCAAGTTTCCATTTACTGTATTTACGGACCATAGAAATCTCCTATTTCTCAAAAACCTCCAATGTGTGAGTCCTCGTTTGGCCCGCTGGGCAATATTCTTTGCCAGGTTTCAGTTCACCCTGACCTTCCGGTCTGGAGCACTTAATCAGAAGGCTGATGCCCTATCGAGATCTCTCCTCTGTGATGATCAATCTGAAAATCAAAGCAATACCCGTGTCTTGGAATCAAGAGTTTTTGCTGCATTACAACTTCAGCCTCCTACGGAAAAATCATTTGTGGCCCCGGAATTAAGGAAGCAGCTTCTCACTTGGGCACATTCCTCTCGCTTCGCAGGGCACTCAGGCACTCGGAAGACCTTGGAGATCCTGAAAAGACACTATTGGTGGCCTTCTATGAAGGCAGATATAATGGAGTTTATCTCTTCCTGCTCCTCCTGTGCCCAGCATAAATCATCACGACAAGCTCCAGCTGGGGAATTGCTTCCATTACCTACTCCATCACGTCCATGGACGCATCTCTCCATGGATTTCGTCACAGACCTGCCAGTCTCTCAAGGTTTCAACACTATCTGGGTTGTAATAGACCGATTTTCTAAGATGGTCCACTATATACCGTTGAAGAAGTTACCTTCTGCCCCTGACCTGGCACAGTTGTTTGTCCAACACATATTTCGTCTACATGGCCTTCATGCTGAAATTGTCTCTGACCGTGGTGTGCAGTTTACTGCAAAATTCTGGAGGGCTTTGTGTTCTGTTCTTCAAGTGAAATTAAACTTTTCCACGGCCTACCATCCACAAAGCAACAGCTCCACCGAGAGAGTTAATCAAGATCTAGAGACCTTCTTAAGAATTTTTATGTCATCTTCCCAGGACAATTGGGCTGCCTTGCTGCCGTGGGCTGAGTTTGCACATAATGCTTCCTACCACTCGTCAACTAACCAAACGCCATTTCAGGTTGTATATGGCCTTCATCCTCGTGTTCCCGAATTCCGAAGTCTGCCTGTTTTCGATGTTCCGGCCGTGGAGGACACGGTGCAGAATTTTGCTGCCATCTGGACTCAAGTACGGTCTGATTTGTTGAAGGCATCCTCTCGCTATAAGACCCAGGCCGATAAGAAGCGTAGAATAGTTCCACGCATGCAAGTAGGAAACCAGGTCTGGTTGTCTACTCGGAACCTTCGTCTAAGAGTTCCGTCTATGAAATTCGCACTCCGCTTCATCGGTCCCTTCACCATAACAGAAGTCATTAATCCAGTGGCCTACCGTTTACAGTTACCCCCATACCTAAAAATTCCCAATTCCTTCCATGTTTCCTTATTAAAGCCCCTAGTCCTGAATAAGTTCCATAATGCTCTACCTGCTTCTCCTCGAGTCCAGACGGAGAGAGGAGTTGAGTTTGAAGTCGCCCAGATCTTGGACTCTCGTCTGCGCACAGGTCATCTTCAGTATTTGTTGGACTGGAAAGGTTACGGTCCAGAGGAACGTTGCTGGACCGATGCTTGTGATGTCCACGCTCCCACGCTCATCAGGAGATTCCATTCTGCCCATCCGGAGAAGCCTGGTGAGAGTCCTGAGGCCACCCCAAGAGGGGGGGGGGTACTGTCACGGCCAGGGTATTTCAGCATGGCGCTAGGCGGGTGTTACCTGTGAGGTCGTTGTGGCACGGGCTGTCTGGTGGTGGAGCTGGTGTCTGGCGGGGGGCTTTGGCTGCGCGCGTTGTTGTGCGGCCCTGTTGTCACTCTGCGCTGGTGAGGCCTGGCGGCGTCTCCGTTCCGTTTGGCATGGGCGTCGCCATCTTGCCTTCTGGCCATGTGATGCGGTTGGCCAATCCTGGCGAGTCACATGTTCCCTCCGGCCAGTAACAGCACGGCATGGGGTATTTAGGAAGGGTCAGTGCCTTCCTTCTTTGCCAGTGCAACGTGTATCTCAGCCTAGCTCAGAGGGAGTTCTCTGTGCTTTCCTGTTCCTGTGAATTCGCTGTCTGCCAGTCTGCCTGTCAGCTCCTAGTTCCCACTGGACTGCCCCGCATACTCCATCACCCTTGCCCATACCTGAGTGCCTGAGCCTGCTGACATCCTGCGTTTCAGTTCACTACCTGCAAACCTGGCTTGATTATTTTCAGTTCACTACCTGCAAACCTGGCTTGCCTATTTTCAGTTTCACTACCTGCACACCTGGACAGCTCTAATTGTTTCTACCTGGACATTAACCCTTTTGCTCCCACCACAGAACTCTTGTGCACATTTATATATTCCTGGACTTTTATTTACTGCCACATTATATGTCTACTCAAGCACTTATTAAAAATCCTAGTTTTATTTTCAAATCTGCTTCTGTGATCGCTCCTGCTACCTCCCCGGGTCCACAAGCAACCCAGAACATAACACCCTATCTAACTCCCTTCTTATAGTATACACATCACATTTTCTCTCTCTTCAATTTCACATCCTCCGAACCCTAGGCCAACTTTCCAGTGTGACTGGATCATACAGCTCACCAAGAACATCTGCAATCAGGCTTGACCAATTTGCAATATGTAGCACCTATCCTTATGTATCAACACCTATTTACCTATAAATTGTACAGTAAGCTTGCGAGCAGGGCCCTCTTACCTTTTATGTTTGTCGCTTACAACCCAGTTTTGTTCTATTAATGTTGTATCAAATTGTAAAGCACAACGGAATATGCTGCGCTATATAAGAAACTTAATAAATAAATAATAAATAAAATAAATTACTTCTAGCTAAGGCCTTAATTTTCACTTTACTAAGGCGGCCTTCATGCAATTGATCTAATATTCTTGTTTGTACGGTAGGCTGTTTTACTTTGGAACAAAAGATTAACGTTCCTTGACATGCAAACAGTTGCTCTAAGTTGCTCTATCCTTTCAGATAAACCGGGATACAATAAGTCATGAACTTTAAAGTGCAGAGTGATAACCGACCAACCAATCAGCTCCAAACACAGCCTGTAACATGACAGTTGGGAGCTGAGTGGCTGGTCGTTTATCACTCTGCACTTTATCACTTTTCAAAGCTTCATACATCTGCCCCCTTGTTTCCAATTGACTGTAGCATTAGTTGTTAGATGCTATTCTACCAATATTGAGCAATATAAATCATCTTGAACGGTGTGTAGAGACCCATGAAATTGTTATTGGGTCTGATTGAGTAGTGAACGCAAGTTCACTGCTGATCGCAGATTCCCGATTATCGCTGCCTGCGTGCAGCTTTGCAACTGGGATTCTTGCTGAATAAGGCCCATAGAGGGCTGCCTAACCCTAAGAGCCCTCTCCCCGTAGCTCAACCCTAACAGTCCCGGGTGGGTGCCTAGCCCTAAGTCTCCCTGGGGGTGGCTAAACCTAACCCCCCTTTCCCCCACGGCTAACACTACCCATTCCCCACTTACCTTCGTTCAGGATGCCGGCTGTCGGGATTTCGGTGTGGGGTAATGTCACATCATCCCTGTAGAGCACCTTTTCTAGCTGCAGTTGCTGCCAACAGCCACCAGGGGGGAGCATATGAAAGAGGTTTCTGGAATTCTAGAGCTTCGGCAACATGGCTGCCACCCTTCTGCAGTGAGGACAGTAATTACCCTCTCCTCTAGTTATCCCTGCTCTCTGCTGCTCAACACAGGGCTATGACAGATAGGTTAGGTCTAGACTATACAGGGCTGATGGCCCTGTGACATCACACCCACGTGACTCGGCCTGAAAGGGGGAGGGGCGGGGATGCTAACGGGGGACCAAAAGTGTCCCCTCGCGGGCTCGCTACGCTCGCCACGCTTCGGGCACGGTGGCTCGCTGCGCTCGCCATAAATATTTATTCCCCCTCTATGCCCTAGTGGATGGTAACGCAGGAGCGGTCCAGCCTCCTGCAGTGGTCACGTGGTGTCTACGTCACAGACGTCCTTTCTCCAACTTGGAAATAGCAGCAACCAAGACAGATACTGTGTGGCTGTGCTACAGGTATAGAATAGTATTACTGTACTGTTATATGTGTGTGTCTGGCACTATGGGTGGGGAGTGCATGGTGGTAGTGTATTGGTATGGGGGCTGTATATTGGGCACTATGAGTTTGTGAGTATAGGGGGTGTATGTTTATCACTGTATGGATATGGGGGGGGTGTATGCTGGGCACTGTGTCAGAGTGTGGGTATGGGCTGTGCATGTTGGGCATTGTATGAGTAAGGGTTGTGCATGCTGGGCACTGTATGGTATATGTGGGGGTTTATACTGGGCACAGTGTTGGTATGGGGTGTGTGTATGCGGAGCACTGTATGAGTGTTTGGGTATGGAGTGGGTGTATGCTGGGCACTGTGTTGGTATGGGAGGGTGCATGGTAATTACTGTATGGGTATGGGGGTTGTGCATCTTCTGGGCACTGTGTGGTTATGGGGATGTATGCTGAGAAGTGCATGGGTATGTGGGTTGTGCATCTTCTGGGTACTGTCTGGGTATATGGGTGTGTGCTGAGCACTGCATGGGTATGGGCATTGTGCATCTTCTGGGCACTGTGTGGGTATGAGGGGGTGTATGTTAGACACTGTGTGGGTAAGGGGCATACTTGCCTATCCTCCCGCAGAGAGGCAATAGATACGCCCACAGGTGAAGTTGGACACACCTGAGTAGCAATAGGTACACCCACAGGTGGAGTTAGACACGCCACCTTTGAGCAGAGCATGACGCATCCCGCTAACAGCGCTCCGCATTCTACTACCAACTATAATCTCCCTGAAACTAGTTTTTAAAAGTAGGCAAGTATGGGTTAAATGGGGCAAGCATTGGGTTACTAGAAAGAAAAGGGGGAGAAGAACTTTCACTCTGTGTAACATAAAGATGCCAGGAATCCCATTTCATAATGGGCGATGAAGCCTATGTGGAATATAGAACTCAAAGGGTGTCCATGTCAAAATTAAATTGAGTCTTAGGGCTGTATGTATGAAGCACACCAGGCTTTACACTGACTGCGGGTGCTGTTTTAAATTTTCATCTGCAACCGCCGGGAAGCAGCAGCTTACAAAAGCCGCTGCTTCATGAATAAAGCCCTTAGAAATAAGCTTGCTTATCAGCAGGGGCATTTCAAGAGAGGACGGGGCCCTTGTGCAGTCTACCTAACCCTCCTCACTCTTCAGCGGCCGCAGTGGTATACTCTGGGCACTAGTCTGTGCCCAGAGTCTACAGTGCATGTGCAGGTCACCAGGAAAATGGCGCAGTAGACATTTTTCTGGTGTTTTCTATACTGCGCATGCGCAAAACACCGGGAAAATGGGCGCGGTGGACATTTTCCAGGCGTTTTTTACAGCGCTGACACCGGCGCCGATGTGGGACTCTGGAGTGGTAAGTATAATATGGGTGCAGGGTGTGCACTGTACCCAGGGGCCCGTGTGCACCGCACTCCCTGCACCCATTATAAATACACTTCTGCTTATAAGGGGAGGAGAGGGGGGATTTCCAGTTTTGAGCAAAAGCAGCTCTAGCCCCGTCAATATATGCCCTAGGACATATCGACCAGATTTGGTAACAGCAATAAGGGTAAATTGAAGCAAGGTCTAAAGCTGAGGGCCTAGAGGAAGCAAGAGCTTTAAAACCTAACGCTCAACCCAAACAGGATGTAAAACTGGGCATTCCCAAAATATCTGTATAACGGTGTCCACTTGTCCACATTTCCACCAGCAAAGTTTCAAACAAGACGGCCACATTTGGTGGGTGTTAAATAATGTATTTCTGTGTGGTCAGTACATTGTGACATTTTGTATAGCTGTGTTCTTCTAATATCACTGACTCCTGATACAATCTTGCAATACTAGTCAGACTACAGAATGTTGTACAGCTGCAATTTATCAAGATACACCCCCCTCCACCCCCCTTGTGATGTACAGCAAAATCTGGGTGTCTATGGGAGGTCATGAAATATCCTTCCTTGGTAACATGGAGCTCCGGCAGAAGAGCCATTTACACTAATGCGCATGTGGGCGGCCTGAAAGGCTAAGCAAGTCCTGTGATCAATGTCAATGTAATCAGCACTGTGCATGTGTGAGCTGATAGGGCAGCAAGTGCCCAGTAATTACTTTTCTAGGGGCCTGATCCAGAGATGGAGACAAATGCCGCCATGACGGTGATCCCCTGCGTAGCAGCTGTGCAAACATTATGCAAACGTCGCAGTTGCTTGGGTTTGTATTGAGACTCCTACCGACGGCTTCGCAAATCCGGAGCCATTTTGACTGTGTATAGGATCGCAGTCAGAGACACGCCCAGAAAACGGTTGTGATACGCCTGCATTTGTGTCACCAACTCCCCGTTGCCGCCCACAAGTGATCCCTTCCGGTCAATCACTTTGCAAACAAATCCTCATTGCATGCGACATCGGTAATAAAACGTAACGCATGCGCAGTGTGACTCAGATGGATGCGCAGATCACAGATACTGAGCTGCATAAACATCGGCACTGCATCTATCTGGTAATAAAACCTTATTATTGTACTGCAAGTGCTAGAAAAACAAAGGGATGTCATGATATATCAATGATTCCCTGCGGTGACCCATCTGATAAATGGTAGGAATCAGTGATTACCCCCTTTTCAGTCAGTTCTGTGTAAAAGAGGTTATCACTGCTTGATAAATAGACCCCTATACCATAGAATACATTTGTTTGAGATGAATGTCAACATCGGATGTTATATAATAATGGAAATGACCAGTCTAGGGGAAATATTGTAATCCAATATGTGATTGAGGGGTGTCACAGTGTTGTTTATACTAGATACAGGGGGAGATGTACTAAGCCTTGGAGAGTGATAAGGTGGAGAGTGATAAAGTCAGCTACTAGCTGTTTTTTTTTTTTCAAAAACAGCCTGTAAATGGACAGTTAGGAGCTGATTGGTTGGTACTTTACCACCCTCCACTTTATCACTCTCCAAGGCATATACACGGGACGATCGTCAATGATAATGGTATCATTGTACGATCTCCCGGGTGTGCTGGATGATCTCCCGGGTGTGCTGGATGATCAATACCGAACATCCAGCACACCACAAACCCACCAACGATGGCCAACGACCCGCGATCAACAATCGCGGGTTCCTATAGTAACCTGGTTGATATCGACCAGGTTGGCCTGCATGCACGGGCGATGGTCGATATAGCTATCGTCCATACGTGCCCGCACATCGCAGATCATTGGCCACCGAAAAATGCAAGATATGAACGGTAACAATATGATCGATATCATTATCGTTCTTATAGTCCATTTTAAACGTACCGTGTGTGCGAACCAATAGTACATCTCTCCCACAGTGTAAAGTTATTACTGTAATACAGATTCCATGATTAGCTGAATTATAAGAGCCTGCCAAAAACAAGGATAACAATATTGTATCTATCAGCAGCAATATGAGACTGTATATGTAACTATTGTACAGCAGTGTATCCATCTGTGTATCTGCAGCCTGCAACATAGCAGGCAATCTGGTATTGCAACATTGTCAGAAGTCAGTGATATTAAGATACATCTATAAAGAATGCATTATAGTAAATCAACCAGAGCAACAGTAAAGGCCGTCATACATTGTGCAATTACCAGCCCTATCAGCCAATTATCATCTGATCAGGCCGATAACTGCACACGGGGCTGCCATCAGAAATGGTGGGGCCCAGTACTGACAAATTAGGCAGGGCCCCCTCTCTCTCCGGGCCCGGGACTGGAGTCCCCGCAGTCCCCCCCTGATGGCGGCCCTGACTGCACAGTGTATGGCTGTGACTGAGCAGTAATTATTGGTCTGTCTGGCATGAGAAATCTTTCAGCATGTCCGAAAAATTTGAAGATTGCTGCTCGGATCTGACAGTGGATATACTCACTATCAGACAGATGGACCAGTTATCTGACAGAGTATGGCAATGTCAGATAACACTGCACAACACTAAAAAGGTTTCCAAAGTGATATTAGTCCCTTCTAATTGATTTCAGCATTCAAAGGCCGAATATGATATTAAAAATTCACAGTTTTCTCTCGGTTCTGAGATATATCCCATTTATGATGATGGAATGGTATTTTGTTAAATACTTGGGAATTTTGGCATCTAGAAGAGGGGTTCTCAAACATGGTCCTCAAGGTACCCTAGCAGTCAAGGTTTTAAGGCTATCCATGCTTATGCATAGATGGTATAATCAAACTGACTGAGGTACTAATGAAATCACCTGTGCTTAAGTATGGATATCCAGAAAACCTGGACTGTTAGGATGCCTTGAGGACAGAGTTTGGGAACCCCTGGTCTAGAGCACAGGTTCTCAAACTCGGTCCTTAGGACCCCACGCAGTGCATGTTTTCTAGGTCTCCTCATAGAATCACAAGTGAAATAATTAGCTCTACATGTGGATCTTTTAAAATGTGTCAGTGTGTAATGAGTACACCTGTGCACCTGCTGGGTGACCTGGAAAAACGTGAACTGTGTGGAGTCCTGAGGACGGAGTTTGAGAACCTCTGGTCTAGAGAGTATATGAATATAGGAATGCTGAGTAATTGTAGACCATGTTTTGTTTATGGTCTGCATATAGTTTGCATCAACTGAAGGTTATGAGTAATGTTTTTCATTTGTTTGAGTTTTGAGGTTAGAATTTACATTAAAAGGCAGGGTGCCAAAGAAATGTGTTAACATTGCTGACACTTTTGTTATGTGTGTAGTGATGTGACATTTTCCACCCAGAAACGCCAAGTTACTGCACTCGTGAAGATGGCCTGCTATCATTATTTTGGTATCAAGGTAGGGTAGGGGAACAGGACAAACTCTGGGCACTACACAAGGTCACTACAAATCCACTTTCTCAACTCTCATCTGAACTTCTTCCCTGACAACTTCGGTGCAGTGAGTGACCACCACTAAGGCTAAGGAAACGCAGGCGTGTTGGGACCATTTAAACGCCATTTCATGATTGTGCATAAATGAGCTATTGTGATCTCCTTTGCAGCATGAGCGCTTTCAGCGTGTCAGGGGAGATGCAGTGTTTGAGACAGGTCAGACTTCACTCAGAAGCTGTGTGGATGCCCGATCAGCCTCTATGGATATGAGAAGGCAGCAGTCGGCGTCCCTAAGCTCGGGTAAGCTTTGGCGGCCATTAGCATATTTTCGCAATTGCGATCCATTAGCATAAATCTCTGGATAAGGTCCATAGAGCACAAGCAGTGTAGCTCAAGAACTAGAGCTAATAAAAACATTCTGAAGTATTTATTGTTCTTGACCTCAGATTAGTAAAATCTGACTATTTTTAGAAAGGAACCGAATGAAAAGTATTTCTTTGTTGTACAGTGTAATTGGTCTGTCTGATGTTGAATGTGATCTGACAGTGCATGGCCAGCATAAAGGATACTGGAGATGTGCATGTGTGCAGATGGAGGAGAAATACTTAAATAAAACATATGCAGTGATATTGTTACATATCTTATGGCATATTGTAACCAAATGTACAAATGTAACAAATGGTTTCTGATTTATAGATATATGACATAACAAGCTCTAAAGCAGGGCATACACTGTGAGAGAGAATGTCTGTCAGACTGAGTAATGTTACAGTGGGGAGGTAGTTAGCAGAATGGCGGCCAGGATTCCGCTGGTCTAAATCCCGACGGTGGAAGCCCAACACGGGACTTAAGATAGAGGTCGAAATACTGATGCCTATCCTAATACTGATTCCGGAATACAGACAAGACGCCAGGCCGAATGAGGTAAGCCTGGGGGTCGTCTTAGCCACAGGGGGGGGTAGCTATAGGTAGCATAGCAGGGTTAGCATTAGGTTTTGGGGGGGAAGGTTAGGGTTAGGCACCAAGGGGGGAGATGTGCTGTCAGTATTTTGACAGGAGGCATCCTGACTGTCGCTATTACATACCCATTCCATTACAGTGCATGGCCATGATATCTGCGTTCCTCCCCTGGAGAAGAGACATTTACCTGTTTCTCTCCTGTGAAGGAACAGGGGAAATGGTGGGTGGTCGGCGAAGGCACTACTTACACTGCCAATTATCAGATCTATCCGACATGCTGGATGATTTTGCATGTCACATAGACCGATAATTACTGATCAGTCATGGTTATACACTGTTCAATTGTTGGCCCGATCAGATGATTACCGTCTGATCGGGCCGATAATTGAATAGTTACCAGTAGTAGGGCATGCGCTCACCCCTGCTGACAAGTTGTATTAGCTGCACAGAACTAGAGAGGATCCTACTCTCTAAGAATTATAGATTTTATGCAAAAGTGATCTTGTGCTTTATACAACTACTAAAATTTTATTGTAAAACAAATTCTAACGATATTGTGATCTATCACTAGATATTCTGTATATGTGTGTATAATATATTTGCATGCACACGAAAAGGAACTTGGTATAACTGACATTTTTATAATTATAGTCAAAGTATGCGTGGTAAGTTCATAAACATAACCTATTGGATAGTGTATGCCCAGCATAACTCCTATCTTAAACATACAGTAATGCTCAGTATTTATTCTTAAGCGACACAAGTAGTGTATAGGACATAGAGTAATAGCACAGTACTGAGTATTACAGAATACAACAATTTACGCAGGTGCTAGACGGCCAATATCGGAGCATTATTTTGCTGCATAGACCATCTATCTACCATCTATCTACCTGGCCCCAGTGAATAATTCATAAAATGATTTTGAAATTACAGATGAGATAAATAGACAAATGGATTAGATAATTTTATGCCATTTTCAATATTGCCACTAGAGGGAGCATTTTCACATAAACAGGAATTAGATGAGTAGTATATTGTATATCACATACAGTAGGAACTATACTGATAATATGGGGATAAGCCAACACTACAGCAAAGATAATTACCACATTTATAATGCTTTATGTGCAGTGTACAATTGTTTCTTAATTTTTTTTAATCAATTTTATATCTTTGCACATCTGTATTTCTTTTAATATTTCATTTTGATAAGAGGAGCTCACAAATGTAACATAAAGATGTGTATTTTTAAATATTTATGAATAAAGATTCATTTTTAATATTAGATCATTTGTGTCCCATATGCACTAAAGATGTATATGAAATCACACTGCTCTTTCCGTTCATTCATGGTAAATATTTCTGAGTTTAGGTGTGACCCCTCTTTAAAATAATCTATTAAGATCATCTATATAACAGAGTGAATTAAGAGGGAAGAGACAGATTTTTTTCTAATAACAAATTCATTAGACAAGTGCTGAATGCTTAGGAACACTAGGACCAATGTAATAAAAAGCTTCAAACACACAGGAGTGACATGGACAAAAAAGAGAGGCAGTCCTGATGTCACCTCACCACATTGGGGTACATTTACTTATACCCCTTTCAGACATACTGAGATTACCGGGTTTTAGGCCTGCCTCAGCCAAAATTCCCGGGTCTCGCGTATGTCTGAAAGGCTCCAACTCAGAAACACGTTCCTGGGTTGCCGCCCCTGCAATTGACCAGGGTATTTCCCAGGACTTAAGTCCCAGGAAAACAAACCTGCTCAAGTCTGAATGGTGTAACCCGGGATTTTACTCCCGGGCTGCACCTAGCAGCTTCTGATTGGTCGGCTAGGGCTGCCTGATGATGATATCATCAGCGACAGCCAGAGAGGGAGAGAGACACCACACATGCAATGACATGTGTGGTGCTGCCTATAGTGTGTGTGTTGGGTTCCCGGGTGGCTGCTGCCTATAGAGTGTGTGTTGGGTACCCGGGTGGCTGCTGCCTATAGTGTGTGTGTTGGATACCCGGGTGGCTGCTGCCTATAGTGTGTGTCGAGTTTAAACTTGGGGTGGGAAAGTATGTTATGCACCTGGTGGACTGCCCCTGTGCTGCAAAGAGTCCTTATCTGTAATGTCTCAGGAGTCACTGTACAAACATCACCGGCTGGGGCTCACTGGCAGTTGGTGTGGTTCCCCTATTTGAATTTTGGACTACGCTGCAGCCCCACCCCTGGTGCTGCCACTGATGGAAACCCCAAAACACCTTAAAGCCTATGGAATGGACAAAATGCCCATGGGGATGTAAGAGTGTAGATATTAACAAATAACTTCTAGATGGGAATCAAATTGTTCTTTATGAACAGTGTTGATCCATTTGGACTAAAGAAGAACAATCAGTATAACATGTATTTTTATTTGCTACTTTTGAGAAATATGAATATATAATATAATCATTAATAGATTCAAATATCAAGATTAAGATAGCCTCTTTGAAACCTTCCCTAATATTACAAGTATGAATCATATTATTTGTATCTGTTTTACTTTACAGTACAGATATACTGTAACTAAAATACTGTAACTAAAGTTCCACCCTTTTATATATATTGTTTCCACTATTTCTTATATACACACACTATAATCAATAACTGCCAAACACAAACTAATTTTAAAAGGTTATGGATATTAATTATATCAATGTTCACAATTTAATATATTTCTAACACACTACTTAGTCCATTTGCACAATATCCTCAACAAATTCACTCTAGGGGTAAATTTACTAAAGGTCGATTTGCAGCACGATTTGAGGAGTGATTTAGCACTTCTCAAATCACATGCAGTGAAAACCGTTTTTTCACTGCATTTACTATTAGTCGATTTGTTTTGCGATTTGCAAAACAAATTCAATTTGAGTCGTTTGGAAGAGTGATTTGCTGTTCGATTTGGCAAGTTAATGTCCAAATCGAATGGCAAATCACCCTTCAAATCACTCTTCAAATCCCCGACACAACGAACTGCTTCATGCTTTCACTTTCAGCATGAACAGTTCATTGTCACACAGATACATGCAGACATCAGTGAGATGCCTGCATGTATCTGCCTTGAAAAAAGTGTAGTAAAGAGTTAAAATGTTTAAAAAAAAACTTGAGGTCCTCCCCTTAATCAGAACCAGCCCCGGACTTTGCCAACCCAGTTCTGGTTGACTAAGTACAGGGAAAAAATTACGTATGGTCTACCTATACTTAGTACAACCAGCACTGGGCTATGGGAAGCAGAGCTGGTTCTGGATTTGCAGGGAAAAATTTGCGTAGGGTTCCCCTGTAAGATCCAGAACCAGCCCTGGACCCTTTCTAACGGAGGACTGATGCCACAGCCAGGGGAGCCCTATCACCGGGCCCCCCCAGCCACAGCATCAGCCCTGACCGTTAGTCAGCCCAGGCCAGGGATCCCTGGGGAGTTGGAGACCCCTTCAAAAAAAGGGGTCTCCCTCTCCAGGGCACCCCTAGCCTGGGCTAATAGCCCGGGGCTATCCCCGCCAGCCCTGGGCGGTGGGTGGCGGTTTGAGTGTGACAATGTGGTGTAAAATTAGAAGTGAAAAAACATTGTCTTTCAAGTAGAACTGCAGGTCCCAGCAAACCTCCCCTGCTTTCTGGTAATGGAGAACCACAAGTACCAGCATGCGGGGCATTAAGGGCCCACTGGGACTTGTAGTTCACCTGTAAAGAAATGTTCCAAGAGACACACACACACCTTACAAAGTAAAAGTTTAATACATACATACACACTCACACATACTCATCTATATTACCTTGAGTGGTCCCCTTCTCTAGTAGGTATCCATGGGTTAAAATAATAAAATGAAAAAACCGAACCCTCGCATTAAGGAGTAATCAGTCTGGTTAGACTGATTACTCCTTCCCGAATGAAGCGCACAGACACGGCTTCTTCCTTTGAAGCTCTGTGTCTGTGCGTTCATTGGCTGAGAGAGGTCAGGCCCCACCTCTCAGCCAATGAACGGCTCCTCCATTGTACTCAATGGTGGGAGCCGCAGGATAAACTTTAGTAACCAATATAGTATAAGCCACAAGGGCATGTAAGAAAATAGATTACATATTTCATTGTACACAGCAGCTTATGGTTAATTTTGATTTTCTTACCACTGTGAGGGTGTGGGAAGGTATCACTACGCAACATCGATCAGCAGGTGACACATGTATTGCACTTAAAACACCCAGTCTTTTTATTCTTCAACCAAGTTGGCATCGCTACAGATGGTTGTAGCATAGGGTGCATAAGGAGTTGTCTCAAATTTGGCGCCCTCCTATAAGCATTCATTGGTATTGGGCATTTATCCAATTTCAACGTTGGGTCAGTGCTGATGACCGGCCAATATTTCTCAAGAGTCTGCGCTGAAGCCGATGATGTATGATCAAAGGTGGTTACATATATCATACGATCTGTCATCTTTTTAGGTTGAACACCTTTCAATGGTAACAGTGCCCGTTGATATACCTTGGTAATGCAATGGTCTATAGTTGTCAGTGAGTACCCCCTTGCCAAAAATTGTAACTTCATATCATCAATCTGGGCATGTGCTGTTTCAGCTGAGGAGTTTATCTGCAGTACCCGTAAAAATTGGGATACTGGGAGACTCTCCTTTAGTGTAGTAGGATGCCGACTATTGGCTCTAAGTATTGTATTACGATCGGTAGACTTCCAAAAAAGTGTGGATCCAAGTTGGTCACCATCTTTGTATAACGAGACATCCAAGAAGTCTATTGAGTTCAAATAAATAGCAAAGGTAAATTTTACTGGTTCAGAAAGTGCATTCAACTCATCAACCATTGTAATAAACTCTATCCTTGTGCCAGATCAAATGATAAAAACATCAATAAAGCGCATATATGTCACCAATTTGTCACCATATTGATGACAATATATTTTTCTTCATAGGCTGGCATATACAAGTTCGCATATGATGGCGCGATATTAGAACCCATTGCCATACCGGCTATCTGGGCATAATAATCAGAACCATACATGAACTGATTTTTTTCAAGAATCAACCCGATTAGTGACATAAGAAACTCAATCGGACGTTCAAACTGTCCAGCTTGAATCAAACACCTACAGATCGTCTCAAGGCCATCGACATGCGGAATAATAGTGTACAATGATTGTACATCTAACGTCGCCAGCCACATATCGGGAGAAATCGATGACACTAGACATACTTTATCAAGAAAGTCAGAGGTATCCCTAATGTAACTAGCAACCTGTTTCACAAGGGGTTGGAGGAATTGGTCGACAAACACCGCCAACGGTTGAAGTAATGAACCTCTAGCTGAGAATATTGGACGACCAGGAGGGTCCTCCAGCCTCTTGTGAATTTTAGGCAATGTGTATATGATGGGAGTAATTGGATGATCCACTGTTAAATAATCAGCTGTTTTCTGATCTATCCAACCATCTCCAAGACCCATGCTATCAATCTGATCAATAGATTGCTTAATGGACACTGAAGGATTATAGTCTAATTTCACATAGGTATCAGAATCTGCAAGCTGACGTAGGATTTCATTATTATACTGACTCCAGTCCTGTACAACCACTGCCCCACCTTTATCAGCGGGGTGTATGGTGATGGTATCATTATTTCCTCTGTTCCAGAGTCATATTAAAATAACTTGACTTAGACAGACAGCGTTTTTTCATTTCCAACTCAGTCATCCTGCCAATTGTCCTAATACTGGGATTATATGATACTGGATCAAAAACACTTGGTTTTGTACACTTGCTAGTATGATCAATCTGGTTTACAGAGTCAGAAAAATGTTCACGTAATCTACGTTTTCTATTAAATCGGTAATTATCAACCACACTATCGAATGAGTTATGTCTCGTGGTGGGTATACAAGATAGACCTAATGCTAATACAGATTTCTCAGCTTCACTGATATCATATGATGATAGATTAAATACAAGATCTATTCTTGGGCTTTCTCCCTCTCTTTTTTGTGACCACCGTCCCACCGCTGGTGATTCCTGACCCTCCGCCTCTTAAAAACGGCGGGTATGTTGGGGTCTTTGATCTAAAAAATCATATCGATCTCTTGTTACATCAGTGCCATCTGACGTCTCACCTTCTGATGATGAGGGAGCAGTAGAACGATCAGTAGTGTAAGCGTTCCTATACCTACGAGATCTTGGGGGTCTCCATCCTCTCACCTACCAGCAATCTATAAACTATATGAGTTTTATAGTCAGAATTCACAGTTTCTAATTTCTTTCTTTTAAATTCTAACAGTTCCTGATGATAAGAGTCCACCTGGCACCGAATTTTATCAATCCATGGTTCAGTTTTGTCGTTAGTAATTTTTTTCAAATTTAGGTTTTAAAGGTTTCAATATCCAACCAAACCTTTTTAAGTTCACTACTAACCACCTCAATAACTCGGAGAATCAGATCTGCTGAACATTTGTTTAGAACTCCACACCATTTAGCACAGAAGGTCAGATTTGTTCTACCTATTGTTGGTATATTAGATATCCTAAAACCCCTAGGAATTTTCTTAGTTCTATGATATTCACTTAAAAACTGACCATGGAGTAAAAGATCGGTCTCACGTTTCCTCAATTTCAATAATTTATGATACAAATCAGATACAGTTTCAGCTGGAAGCTCAGTAAACTCAATTTGTTCAAAATAAATTTTATCAGCTTTGTCATCAGTTAAAGAAATTAATGTGTTCTGTGCTAAAGCCAGCAAATCATCATCTAGAATAGTAATCCCAGATTGTGTCATAATGGATAACAAACACCAAATATTAAGAACTACTATACAGCATTAGGTCTAGCACAAGTCCAAAGCATGGAACACGGCAGCTTTAAAATCTAAAAACATGACAGGAGTCTCAAATCAACTGTCAGGAGAGAGACTTAGATCAATAATCTGAAAAAGAATTGTAAATGTCTCATAGTTAGGGCGCAAGAAACTAGCCAGTATCAGTCATTTGTTGTAATCCACTGTTCAAAGTGATGGGTGCTGTAAAAGGATTCAACCAAAATAAATCCACAAAACATAAACTATATTACTGCACTCACATCCACCAAGGTAATCCACGGGGTGCTTCACTAAGGAGATAACCAAACAAGTTGCTCCAATTATAAGTCCATAGTTAGGCTTAATACAGCCATAGAGGGCACTCACCACAATGTATGTAAAAAAGACGTTTTAATAGAGAAAAAGGTTTACATCACCAAATCCATGTAATCAACGTTTCGACCCCTTAAGGGTCTTTGTCAAAACAGGTCACCATGTGTCAACCATCCAGCTTGCTGACCAGGAGCATACTAATCTGACCACTAAAGCTCCCTTAAATACTCTCACCAATCAAAGTAATCTTATCACTTATTCAATTAAGGGAATAACAAAAGGATCTTAACGCACAGCTGTGACGACATGCAACAGGTGAGCAGAGCAAAATACCTGGCCAAGGGGAGAGAACTCCCACATATCAGCCAGTGTATAATAGGGGTGTGCACCGGCCACTTTTCGTGTTTTGTGTTTTGGTTTTGGATCTGGATCTTTCTTCGTGTTTTGGATCTGGATTGGTTTTGCCAAAACCACCCTTCCGTGTTTTGGGTTCTGGGTTTTGTGTTTTGGATCTGTATTTTTTTTTTAAAAAGCATAAAAACAGCTAAAATCACAGAATTTGTTGGTTTCTCTGCTCCTATGCTATTATTAACCTCAATAACCTTAATTTCCACTCATTTCCAGTCTATTCTGAACACCTCACACCTCACAATAGTGTTTTCATGTCCAAAAGGTTGCACCGAGGTAGCTGGATGACTATGCTAAGCGACACGAGTGGGCGGCACAAACACGTGACCCATCTAGGAGTGACACTGCAGTGGCAGACAGGATGGCAGTTAGAAAAACTAGGCCCCAAACTGTACATAATGCAAAGAAAAAAAAGAAGTGCAAGATGGAATTGTCCTTGGGCCCTCCCACCCACCCTTATGTTGTATAAACAGGACATGCACACTTTAACAAATCAATCATTTCAGCGCCAGGGTCTGCCACACAACTGTGGCTGAAATGATTGGTTCGTTTGGGCCCCCACAAAACAAGCTGGCAATTAATGTGTCCCTGCACAAACTGGCTCTACGGAGGCAAGATGTCATCCTCATCCTCCTCATCCACCGATTCCTCACCCTCTTCAGTGTGTACATCCTCATCCTCACAAAGTATTAACTCGTCCCCACTTGAATCCACCACCACAGGTCCCTCTGTACCTTCTGGAGGCTGGTCTGCCTGGAAGAGCTGATAATTCATTTTGATGAACATCATCTTCTCCACATTCTGTGGAAGCAACCTCCTACGCCTTTCGCTGACAAGGTTCCCGGCTGCACTAAACACTCTTTCGGAGTACACACTGGAGGGGGGGCAACTCAGGTAAAATAGAGCCAGCTTGTACAGGGGCCTCCAAATTGCCTCTTTTTCCTGCCAGTACAGGTATGGACTGTCTGACATGCCTACTTGGATGCTGTCACCGATGTAATCCTCCACCATTCTGTCAATGGTGACAGTATCAAATGCAGTGACAGTAGACATGTCAGAAATTGTTGCCAGGTCCTTCAGTCCGGACCAGATGTCCAAACTTGGTCCTGCCTGCCCTGCATCACCGCCAGCGGGTTGCTTAGGATACCTAAGTTTTTTCCTGGCAGCCCCAGTTGCGGGAGAAAATGAAGAAGGAGCCGTTGACGTGTCACGTTCCGCTTCAGCTGACAGTGTGTTCACCAGCAGGTCTTTGCACCTCTGCAGGCTTGTGTCGGCCGGAAAGAGAGACACCACATAGGCTTTAAACCTAGGATCAAGCACGGTGGCCAAAATGTAGTGGTCTGATTTCAACAGATTGACCACCCTGGAATCCTGGCAAAGCGAATGAAGGGCTTCATCCACAAGTCCCACATGCCGAGCGGAATCGCTCCGTCTTAGCTCCTCCTTCACTTTCTCCAGCTGCTTCTGCAAAAGCCTGATGAGGGGAATGACCTGACTCAAGCTGGCTGTGTCTGAACTGACTTCACGTGTGGCAAGTTCGAAGGGCTGGAGAACCTTGCACAACACGGAAATCATTCTCCACTGCGCTTGAGTCAGGTGCATACCCCCTCCTTTGCCTATGTCATAGGTGGATGTATAGGCTTGTATGGCCTTTTGCTGCTCCTCCATCCTCTGAAGCATATAGAGGGTTGAGTTCCACCGCGTCACAACCTCTTGCTTCAGGTGATGGCGGGGCAGGTTCAAGAGTGTTTGCTGGCACTCCAGTCTTCGGCACGCAGTCGCTGAATGGCGAAAGTGGCCAGAAATTTTTCGGGCCACCCAAAGCGTCTCCTGCACGCCCCTGTCGCTTTTCAGAAAATTCTGCACCACCAAGTTTATTGTGTGAGCAAAACATGGGACGTGCTGGAATTTGCCCAGATGTAATGCCCGCACAATATTGGTGGCGTTGTCAGATATCACAAATCCCCAGGAGAGTCTAAGTGGGGTAAGCCACTGGGCGATGATTTCCCTCAGTTTCTCTAAGAGGTTGTCGGCGGTGTGCCTCTTACTGAAACCGGTGATACACAGCGTAGCCTGCCTTGTAACGAGCTGGCGTTTCTGAGATGCTGCTACTGGTGACGCTGCTGCTGTTGCTGCGTAAGGTGATACATCTACCCAGTGGGCTGTCACAGTCATATAGTCCTTAGTCTGCCCTGTTCCACTTGTCCACATGTCCGTGGTTAAGTGGACATTGTGTACAACGGCATTTTTCAGGACACTGAGGACACTTTTTCTGACGTTTCTGTACAGTCTCGGTATCGCCTGCCTAGTGAAGTGGAATCTAGACGGGATTTGGAACCGGGGACACACTACCTCCATCAATTGTCTAAATCCCACTGCACTAATGGCGGATACCGGACGCACGTCTAACACCAACATAGCAGTCAAGGCCTCAGTTATACGTTTTGCTTCAGGATGACTGCTGTCGTACTTCATCCTCCTCGCTAAGGACTGTTGGAGGGTCAATTGTTTAGTAAAAGTAGTGGTGTTCCTACTTCCTCTCTGGGATGATGAACGACTCCCAGCAGCAGCAATAGCAGCAGCGGCAGCAGTAGGCGTAGCAATGCAGGATCCTCCAGAGGAATCCCGGATAGGAGAGTCAGTCATGCCAGTGAGATGGCCTGCAGGACTACTTCCGATCCTGACTAAGGAGGAAATTGACGAGGAGGGAGTTGACGGTGTGGTTTGCAGGCGCTTGGATACAACAGGACAACGGGATTTAGGTGTCCCTGGACTGCTTACGGTCTTAGCCAAAGTTTCTGAACTTGACAGTAACTTTTTATGAACGCGCTGCAGGTGCCGTATAAGGGAGGATGTTCCTAGGTGGTTGACGTCCCTACCCCTACTTATTTCACCTTTACATATGGTACATATGGCAAGACAGTTGTTGTCCGGATTTGGATAGAAATATTGCCAGACCAAAGAGGTGGAATGTTTGGTCTTCTGCCCAGGCATGACCGTGATGGGCTTTTTCATCCCACGGACAACAACTGTCTCCCCCGGAGCCTGATTTAAACAAACCACATCACCATCAGAATCCTCCTCGCCAACTTCCTCCTCAGCGCCAGCTACACCAGTATCCTCATCCTGTTGTACTTCAACAGTGACATCTTCAATTTGCATATCAGCAAGTGGACTGTGGGTGCTCCTTTCAGCACTTGCAGGGGGCGTGCAAATGGTGGAAAGAGCCACCTCTTCACGTCCAGTGCTGGGAAGGTCAGGGATCGCAACCACCACCACACTTGGACTCTCCTTGGGGATTTGTGATATCTTCTTAGAAAGCACAGTTCTTCGCTGTGCTTTTGCCAGCTTAACTCTTTTGATTTTTTTAGTGGGAGGAGGGCTTCCATCGTCATGTGAAGCTGAACCACTAGTCATGAACATACTAGGGATCGACCTTAGCCGTTCCTTGCCACTCCGTGTCGTAAATGGCATATTGGCAAGTTTACGTTTCTCTTCAGCTGATTTAAATGTCTTTTTCAAGGTCATTTTCCTGAACTTTGCCATTTGGGATTGTATGTGCCCTCTACTATGACATTGGGCATCGGCCTTGGCAGACGACGTTGATGGCATGTTATCGTCTATGTCATGACTAGTGGCAGCAGCTTCAGCACTAGGAGGAAGTGGTTCTTGATCTTTCTCTATTTTATTTTTATCGGAGAAAGTTTGGTCCTCCATTTATGTTATATCGATTTGATATATACGTGCGGCTAAACACAGAAAATATTTTTTTTTTTGGTTTGGACTGGAGTGTACTTTGTGGGTTACAGCACCCTTTAACGGTCAAGCCAGCCGGCCCTTTACTTATGACACAGGCGCACTCTTGGCACTACTTTGTTGATGCACGTGCGGCTACTGCGCACACAATTCACAAACACAGAAAATAATTTTTTTTTGGTTTGGACTGGAGTGTACTTTCGGGGGTTACAGCACCCTTAACGGTCAAGCCAGCCGGCCCTTTACTTATGACACAGGCGCACGCTTGGCACTACTTTGTTGATGCACGTGCGGCTACTGCGCACACAATTCACAAACACAGAAAATAATTTTTTTTTGGTTTGGACTGGAGTGTACTTTCGGGGGTTACAGCACCCTTTAACGGTCAAGCCAGCCGGCCCTTTACTTATGACACAGGCGCACGCTTGGCACTACTTTGTTGATGCACGTGCGGCTACTGCGCACACAATTCACAAACACAGAAAATAATTTTTTTTTGGTTTGGACTGGAGTGTACTTTCGGGGGTTACAGCACCCTTTAACGGTCAAGCCAGCCGGCCCTTTACTTATGACACAGGCGCACGCTTGGCACTACTTTGTTGATGCACGTGCGGCTACTGCGCACACAATTCACAAACACAGAAAATAATATTTTTTTTGGTTTGGACTGGAGTGTACTTTGGGGGTTACAGCACCCTTTAACGGTCAAGCCAGCCGGCCCTTTACTTATGACACAGGCGCACGCTTGGCACTACTTTGTTGATGCACGTGCGGCTACTGCGCACACAATTCACAAACACAGAAAATAATTTTTTTTTGGTTTGGACTGGAGTGTACTTTCGGGGGTTACAGCACCCTTTAATGGTCAAGCCAGCCGGCCCTTTTCTTATGACACAGGCGCACGCTTGGCACTACTTTGTTGATGCACGTGCGGCTACTGCGCACACAATTCACAAACACAGAAAATAATTTTTTTTTTGGTTTGGACTGGAGTGTACTTTGGGGGTTACAGCACCCTTTAACGGTCAAGCCAGCCGGCCCTTTACTTATGACACAGGCACACGCTTGGCACTACTTTGTTGATGCACGTGCGGCTACTGCGCACACAATTCACACAGAAAATAATATTTTTTTTGGTTTGGACTGGAGTGTACTTTGGGGGTTACAGCACCCTTTAACGGTCAAGCCAGCCGGCCCTTTACTTATGACACAGGCGCACGCTTGGCACTACTTTGTTGATGCACGTGCGGCTACTGCGCACACAATTCACAAACACAGAAAATAATTTTTTTTTGGTTTGGACTGGAGTGTACTTTCGGGGGTTACAGCACCCTTTAACGGTCAAGCCAGCCGGCCCTTTACTTATGACACAGGCGCACGCTTGGCACTACTTTGTTGATGCACGTGCGGCTACTGCGCACACAATTCACAAACACAGAAAATTATTTTTTTTTTGGTTTGGACTGGAGTGTACTTTGGGGGTTACAGCACCCTTTAACGGTCAAGCCAGCCGGCCCTTTACTTATGACACAGGCGCACGCTTGGCACTACTTTGTTGATGCACGTGCGGCTACTGCGCACACAATTCACAAACACAGAAAATATATTATTTTTTTAGCACTTGGGGGGAGCGCCCCTGATGGACAGAGCACCCCCTGGACAACACTACAGCTCTCCTTTAGGACTGGGACACTGCACAGGACTTTGGAGTGGACACAGCCCCTATGGAGAACTGACTGCACAACACAGTCCAGCCAGCCCCTATGGACTTTGAAGTAGTGGACACAGCCCCTATTAACAACAGCAGCACAGCACAACACAGCCAGCCCCTATGGACTTTGAAGTAGTGGACAACAGCAGCACTACACTACACTACACTACACAGCCCTAACTCCCACCCTCCCTCTTCACTGTCCACAGCCGAGTGAGAAAATGGCGCCGACGCGGGTACCTTATATAGGATCCAAAACCCGCGAGACTCGGAAGGCGGGATGATGACGTTTTGCCTCGATTTCAGATCCGAGTCAGGCGGGAAAAGTCGAGCCTGACTCGGATCGGACTCGGATCGGGGGGGCTCGGGGGGGTTCGGATTTTAGAAATCCGAACCCGCTCACCCCTAGTGTATAACAGCTTCAGCTTATACGTCATCAATAATTATCATAGTAAGATCGCGCTATTGATATTCTTATATATAATTGCACATGTAGCACAGCGTGCTACAGGCTCACTCACCAGTCAATCCCAAGTCGCCCCGTGCTAAGGCATCACATCAATGGCACAATGCTCAATCCAGGGTCCAAACAGAGACCTATCAATACAACACCGCACCATCAGCATGCCCGGAGGGTCCGTCACTACCATGTACTTCCGTGCGTGTCACAGCACCGGAAGTACGCTAGCCAGTGTGTCAGTTGCCTAGCTACCGGAGAACAGTTAAGCTTTGGCCAAATCACCAATCCCATGTCACCAAGTGCTAAGGCATCAATATATATATTTATGTATACTAAGAACATAAAAGCTATTTTTGTACTAATAAAAATGTACCTTGAATATGTGGTAGTGAGAAATGTATCCATGCTGCTTAAAGAAAGATGATTACAGTTAAGTGAAAGTCACTAATATCTCTATCCATAACAAAGAAGATCTAGCATTTCAAAATTAATAACAACCATGGATGGATGAATAAACAAATACTGACCATCTGCATATTAAGATAATTATTTTCCACTTATACAAATAATACAATAAAATATAAAGATGCACATTAATATTGATATTAGATGGGTGTGGTAAATGATGTCGCCAGTCAAAATGTCAACATGGTTATTATGTCAACATTGAACTTGACGGCATGTTCATAATGTAACATATATTTAGAAAAATATGTATATATGTTTAATATTGCTTGTATAGGTATAGGTGTTAGTTTAATTCAAATATAGGGGATATTGTTGTGTATTTGTAAATATGTAAAGGCATTTCTGTGTACACTTTATAACTAGACTCTGGGCCTGATTCAGGCCCGGTCGCAAGCACTGAGCGCTCGCAACCGGGTCGATGGTGGCCCACAGCGCACGCGCACGACGGAGCCGCCTCCGTCGTGCGCATGCGCAAGACCCGGCTAGCGATGGGCAATCCGTCGCTCTGGGTCTCGCACCAAAGGGGGCGAGCTGTCGATGTTGAGTAACAGCTCACCCCGTTTGGTGGGCGGGCCGGGGGGGTGGCCGCCCAAACGGAGGCGTTCCCGAGGGAACGCTTGCCATTTGGGGGTGGCCCCACTGACATCACGAGTGATGTCAGTGGAGAGCTTCCAGCTTTGTTAGAGCCAAAAGCTCTCTGGGGCTTGTGATGAACGAGACTCTACCACAAGGGTCTCGTCGCAAGCCCGATGGTCGCAATGGTCTTGACCATCGCGACCATCATCATGGCCGCTCGCTATAGCTGTGGCTGGTCAACCACAGCTATGCTAGCGGCCAAGAGGCCGCTCCTAAAAAAAACAGCGCCTGCCCTGATTCAGAGCGAGCACTCGCTTTTTGCGAGTGCCTCTGAATCAGGCCCTCTGTGTGGATGCGAGCCCAGCCAGTAATGGTGATCTGGATGGTCAGTGTTGGAGTAGAGGTGATAACAGAGGTGACAGGTGGACGAAAGGTAAACTGCTTACAGGAGGTGGAGAATGGAGCAGCGGGGCTGAGGAGTGCTGGGGATTGGTGGCTGTGATAGCGCAATTGTGAGCGGCTCTGGAAAGAGATACAGTAGGTGTGATGGCTTCCCAGACAGCGGCCTTGGAAAGGAGATCGGCAGCTATCATTACAGGGAGTGGATCCAGAGTGTCGGCTGTGCAGTGACGTGGAGCCGAGAGAGAGGAGCAGCTGTTAGGGGCATATTTCGCAGCGCAGCGCTTGTGGCTGACCATACCCTACCGCAAGCACTGCGAGTGATTCAGTGTGATTTTCAACCATGTGACATGTACTATGATGCTGCCTCTTAATTATGTATGCCTCTAAAATGGCGTTAAGACGCTCAGGCACGCCTGCATTCGCACCTCCACTCCCCTGTTTCTAGCGGCCAGCCCTTGTCGCCACCCACAAACGGCTTCTCCTGTCACTCAATCAGCCGGGCTGTCTATGCGCACCGAGTGAATGCTACCCGATTGCTCGCACTGGTTTGCTCACACGCATTGCGATGCGTACGCATGCGCAGGTTGCAAAAATCGGCTGGCTGCATGTGAACACAGCCTAGCGAGCAGGTCTGAATCAGGCCCTTAGTACTGAGCTCTTTGGCAACCAGAACCTTATTAAATATTGTGGACTATTAACATTATACAGAGCCGCTCTCCTCCACACTGTCACCTGTTCTCTACACTACGACAAAGCTTATTACTGGAATACAAATAAAAGACCATTTCTCAGCCTGGGCCTGAGTAAATAAATAGAGTGCACTCTTATAGACAAAGTTAATGTTTTAAGCAGTAGTTGTATTTTTGTCAAACAGTGAAGGACTATTGTTAATTATATTATAATGTATGTGATAGGGTTAAGTGTATTATAGTAGGTATGGTAGTATTCACATATATATTATTTTAAACTATATATGTTGTATAATATACTGTATATATTTTTTTCTGGTAATTTATTTGTGATTGTTACACCTGATATAGCTTATATGGTAGACTTTCCCCAGGAATTTCTTGCAGATGGACATAGGTGCAAGACCATCGCGACCATCTTGTTGGACGCTCGTATATGCTGTGGGTGGTGACCCACAGCTATACGAGCATCCAGGAGGACGCTCCATTTTAATGGAGGTGGGCCCTGATTCAGAGCGAGCGCTCTGGTCAGAGCGTCCGGCTCTGAATCAGGGCCTAAGTGTATTATAGTAGGTATAGGAGTATTCACATATATATTATTTTAAACTATATATGTTGTATAATATATATATATATATATATATATATATATATATATTTTGTTCTGGTAATTTATTTATGATTGTTAAGGTGCATACACACGTAAAGATTTTCGGTCCAATCATCCAACTAGTTGCTTGGTTGGAATGAAAATCTGGTAAGGTATGAAAGCAAATGACAATCAGCAATTTGCTCCCAAATGCTGGAAAATGGACAAAAACTGTTGTTTGAACAAATTGTTTGGATCAAACATTTAACAAACTTGTCTAACGACCATTTTCATCTGTTTTCTGGCATTTAGGAGCAAATTGCTGGTCATCAGTTACTCCCATACGTTATCAGATTTTCATTTAAAACCAATCAACTAGTGGGATGGTTGGACAGAAAATCTTTGTGTGTAATTATATAGCATATATGATAGACTTCACCCAGGAATTTCTTGCAGATGGACATAGGAATCTGAATTGTTCTGGATTAATAAAATTGGTAGGTCCCGTCCCCTCCCCTCACAGCTCTCATTGGCAGCTGCCTGGACACCACAGTCTCTTCTCTCCCACAGGTAACCACTCCACCACCCACACCCTACCTCCAGGCTGTCCGACAGTGCTCTTGACAGCACCCTCTTCTCCCCTGGGAACATCAAAATATATCATCATTACAGCAATACAACAATATCAATTAAGAGAAATATATTGGTTTGCAGAGGAAAACAGATAGCAGAGAAGAGAAAAATGAGGGATATGGTTAGAGAAAAGAGAGATACGAGAGACGAGAGATTGGGCAAAACGAGTAAAGAGAGAAAGATAGGGAAAGGTGGGGAATGGGGAAAACCATATAAGTGATAATCCTAGTTTTATATGTATAGAATGTATAAATGTATTTTGTGATATTGATTGTTCTATTCTCTTGTTATTATTAGATCTATGTATTTTGTTTTGTATTATTGAAGTGACTGTTTACATCGCGGCTGTCATTTCCGGTTCCTGTCAGGAAACGGCAGACAACCCTCATTCCACCTCGCTCCTGGCAAGTGACACACTGGCGTCACTTCCGTCAGTGAATAGAGCGTCACTTCTGGCGGCGCCTCTTCCATCAGCGGCACCCATCCACTCTATGGGTGGGGGTGGATGTCGCTGGAAGATGAGGATTATACACCGCGGTGGGAGATCTTTGATTGGCCCACAGCAGTGTGGTCCGCTCAATGGCTCATCGTGATTGGTGAATTTCAGTTTAAATACCGGTTTTGCTCACACTAACCTTTATGTCTTGACAGAGGCTCCACAGTGAGCCGAAAAGTGCGTCAACCAAACAGGAAGTGTGAATCTCTTTTATCCCCTTGTTATGAGGTATGTCCTTTTTTTATTTTTGGAGTGTTAAATGTATTTTTCCAAAGTAATATATTTTGAAATTTTTACCTAAAGGGTGATTATTTTTTAGACACTTTGATGTCCTGGACCTTTTTTAACCATCAATTTTTATGTGAATTTTTTATGTGAATTATTTTATTACTGTGTGCATTACATGGACTCCGTTTTTTTGGACCTATGTTGGTGTTTGTATTCATTGGAGTAAATTATATTTTTTAACTGGCGTATATGAATACATAAGTTTTGGAAACAGTCCACACACTTTAATCTTGGTGGAATACAGCGGGAGGAAAAGAAACCTTTGAATGCATAGACCCACCATATCATGCACTGAATCCGGGTACACACTCCTAAAACTTTCCCACTAAAGAAACCTTTATGAGTGCGTGTATGGATCTTACTGATGTGAGTTATGGTATTCAGTGTTCTGGTTTAATTCTATCCTCTTGTTTGATTTGAGTGATGGTCCACTGTAAAGTAACCTTTTGAGGACCACACATCTGGTTTTTCCTGTGAATGGGGTACGCTGATGTTACACGTGGGATTTTCGTGTTGAACAGTGAATAGTCATCTAGAATATTTAAACAAAGAAAAAGGAAAGCGCTGCGGCAATAATATAATTATATAATTTTAATAGAAATAGTTAAAACAGATACATATATTCAATTGGTAAATACAATGATTTGAAAGCAGCAACAACAACAAAATCTCCTACAGGATAGGCATTGAGCTCAATGGAATCTACAATAAAAATCTTGTGAGCACACAGATAAGTATTCAATAGGACCAAGCAGCAATACAATTAAAAAATTGTTAGTGTAAAAATGGAAATATATAGCATGCTTCCAGTGAAAAATTGTTAAGGTCGCAAAGCAAGACAGGTTAGGATCATAGGCAGATTTCCATAATAGGCACAATTGTTAGTAATCAGTGAATATGACAGCAGACCCCGGCAATGGGTTAGTATGGATTAGATGATGTTAGTAACATATAGCAGTTCAGAGTAGCAGACAGAGGAAAATGGTGACCTCAGAATAGTCTCGGAATAAAGTATTAAGACACCTCTATTGATGCATAGGAGCAATCCACAAACTCTTAGGTGCTTATATCAAATTCACTATTGAGGCAAAAATTTCTTAATCAGCTGATACCGGCGTCCTGGCCAGCTATTTTATATATGTTAATTCACCAATAGAATCCCTCAAATGGGGTACCTTACTGCTGCCCCTAGGTGGGTGATGTTGAGAATTCCGAACTGGGCCAGAGTCAGGAACAGCCGCTCACAAATAAGTGCCCTCACACATGGGGATCCGTTCACCAGCAGGGCTAACGGTGGAGCCGTAGCCGCCTAAGCAGGCAATGCCACACTGCGGGTGTCCAGCCGTCCTCGTTCGCGGTCCCTCAGAGTCAGCCGGTCTATACGTGATGACGCAGACGATGTTTTCCGTCTCACCACTCCAGAGGTCCGCTTGTCTGCCTTCCATTGAGCTGTCACTGTGAGTCAGCGTGTACTCGTATTGAATGGGTGCCCAGCGTCTCCTGTCTCCAAGCTCAATGTTGCATTTCCTGGTAGGGAATATCAGGGCCGTAGCTAGGGTAGTGCGGCCGGTGCCATCGCACAGGGCACCACAGGTGCCCTGTGCTGTTTGGGCCTGTTAAATTTCTGTTTATTATCATTCTTGCTTGTAGCTTCCTCTTATTTCATCCCCAGCATCTCCTGGCCTCACCTGTCTCTTCCCTGGCCCTTCCCCATGAAGCCATGGCCCTTTTTTGGGTGCATTATGTCCCTTTGAAAAATGAGGGGGGCGACAATGCTCTTTCTGGCACAGGGCACAAAAAGTATAGTTACGGCTCTGGGGAATATATCTAGAATATTTACACATTGACATATTTCTCCATATGTTATACGTCCCATGAGGAGGAGATCTTACATCAACGAACCAACATGTTATCAAAAAGGAACACAGAGGAAGACCAGCAACTTTAAAGGATGTATATACAAAAATACAAGAATATATATATTTGTATATTTTGCATTCTAGCACCTATGTGCAGTTCCTTTTTCTACTGTGTATTGATAAAGTGTATGTTATTTTGGATGCGGCGATGTCCGAATAAAGGGTCTCATTCAAACCCGCTCGCGAGCACAGGACACTCGTAAACGGGTCGATGGTACCCAAATGCACATGCGCACGACGGGGGAAGCCGTCACTCGGGGTCTCGCACCAAAGGGGGCGTGCTGTTGATGGTGAGTGACAGCATGCCCCTTTGGTGGGCGTGCCAGGGCGTGGCTGCCCAGACGGAGGCGTTCCCACTAGTGATGTCAGTGGGAGTGATTTTGGCTCTGATAGAGCCAATATCACTCCAGGGCTTGCGGCAGCGAGACCCTACCGCAGGGTCCCGTCGCAAGCACGATGGTCGCGATGGTCTTGACCATCGCGACCATCATCATGGACGCTCGCATAAGCTGTGAGTGGTAACCCACAGCTATGCAAGCGTCCAGGAGGACGCACCAAAAAAAAAAACGCCCTGATTCAGAGCGGGCGCTCGTTCAGAGCGTCCGGCTCTGAATCAGGCCTAGAATTAGGAACTCCAATTTGGCTGCTGTGTGCAGACTGGTTGAAACTAGAGATGAGCGGGTTCGGATCTCTGAGATCCGAGCCCACTCGAATTCTAGCAGATCCGAGTCGGATCCAAGCAGGCTCGATTTTTCCCACCTGACTCAGATCTCAAACCGAGGCAAAACTATAGTCTGAAAACTCGCGGTTCGCGAGCTTTCATCTCTATGATCAATGTAGTACAAGATCCAACCAGCAACGCAAGTTGCAACCTAGTGCTGCCTGACTCCAGTCGTGCTAAAAAAAAAATCAATAAAAGTGTAATTTATATTTTTCTGTGTGTGTGTGCATGTTAAGCTTAACCGAAGTATCGCACAAGATCCAGCCAGCAACGCAAGTTGCAACCTAGTGCTGCCCGACTCCAGTTGTGCTAAACAAAAAAAAACAATAAAAGTGTCATTTATATTTTTCTGTGTGTGCGTGCGTGCGTATTAGGCTTAAGTGCAGTATCGCACAATATCCAGCCAGCAACGCAAGTTGCAACCTAGTGCTGCCCGATCCAGTCATGATTAATCTGTGCTCTGGGCCCAAGTTCTGGAGCTGAAAAAAATATATATATATTGTCCTTTTTTTGTTAAATTCTTTTTGTGTGCGTGTCAGCCACACCTGGCTGTCACTGTCATCGGCGTAGGTGCGCAGGGGTGCTGTGCCCCTGTCTGTCAAGGGACTGCTGACCAAAATAATAAACAATTTTTATTGTGTGCGTGTCAGCCACACCTGGCTGTCACTGTCATCAGCGTAGGTGCGCAGGGGTGCTGTGGTGCTGTCTGTCAAGGGGCTGCTGTCCAAAATAATACACAATTTTTATTGTGTGCCTGTCAGCCACACCTGGCTGTCACTGTCATCGGCGTAGGTGCGCAGGGGTGCTGTGCTGCTATCTGTCAAGGGGCTGCATGAATATTGCAATGAAAACTTTTTTTTTAGTTATTGGGTTACAAAAAGTTTTTGTTTTTTTTCTAATCTTAAAAATAGCAGAAATGTTATCCTAACAGCTTATAAAGTTATATGCTCTAAAAAACTAAAGCCTATATTTATTTAGAAACCTATATAGAGTAAACATCCTAAATTCTAAAACTGTTCTATTCAAAAATGTAAACAAAAGTCAAGAGAGGCCTCAAAGAGCATGAAAAAAGATGCTCTAGGTGCTGAACTTTAAGGGATTTCTCCATCATGTTCTGCAGTGTGGAAAGGTTTCATTCACATGTTTTTTATAAAGCAGTTCAAAGTTACAGCCTTCAAAGTGTCTGGCTATAACACCCACCTTTGCCAGGAATTACCAAAGATTATTACAAGCAAAGGCTTCATCTGTCCGGAATCCGTCTGGGAACTCATGGATCGCATTTGGCCTGAATGCACTAAGACATCCAGTGATTCTGTCAATGTGTTCTGTAGCCGACTTTATTCCTACCTGAATCGCAAACTGAAATATGGAATAGTAAGCACAGACAACATGGAGGCCTTTGTTATTCCGCTGCCTGCATGCCAACCAATACCTCCCAGACTACACCCACTGGGGGGGGACCAGGTCTTGATAATGACCATCCCCATCTGTTGCTAGGCCTTCTTCTTCCAAACCATCCATCCTGGACTTCCTGTACAAAAAGGGTGAGCAGGGTACAGAAAAAGGAGATAGATGTCCCCGATGACATTTTTTTTCATCTATAATAGATGATGAGATAAGAGCTTCAGATGTTGGCACAGGGGCTCCCACCTATTTGGCTTCCCCCCAGAGAACAGAGCTCTGTTCCTCAGGAAGTGTCTATGCCTGAGCCTGATAGGTAGGTAGTCTCTGTCTGTTGGTAAACACCCTTCAGGAGATGGCAACCCAAAATAACAACAAGTATAATAATGTGTCCACTGATAACCAGCCTGATCCCTTAACAGCAACATACCCCATATGGCCAACTCATAACATGGCACCCAGTCTACAGCTTCCTCTTCCTTATGACACTAATCCAGTCGCCATGGTTGATCAATCAGCCATGTGTGGTCCACCCAATTTTTGGCCTTCTACATTCTAACATATTCACATATTTAAGAAGTGGACAGTGAGAACAATGGCAATTTGAAGGCCACTAACTAACGCTGTCTGTTTTTTTTTAATGTTCCTGTACAGGTTGGGAAATTCTGTTACAGAACAGAAGGTTTGCAAAGGATTATTTAAGTCAATTGTTATTTATTTTTGGAAAGCATACTTCCTGGTCCCCTTCTGGGATGAAAAAAATCCACTCCCAGCAAGCAGGCATGACGCTCAAGAAAGAATTCCCAAGAAAGACACAACGTAAGACTTAAACCTTAAATCTGAAATGTTGCATTTGCTGCTCTGTTCCACTTGTTCACATATCTCATATGGTTAAGTGGACAGTAGGAACAATGGCAGTTTGAAGGCCACTAACTAACTATGTTTTTTTTATGTCCCTCTACAGGTTGGGAAATGCCTTTATAGAAGATTTACAAAGCATTATTTAAGTCAATTGCTTATTTTTTTTTGGAAAGCACTCTTCCTGGTCCCCTTCTGGAATGAGAAAATCAACTCCCAGCAGCAGCAGCCATGCTCAAGGATTCTTCTGTGATAACGATTGATGTAAATGTACTGTATCACATTTTTTGTAAATGCCTCCTCCCCTCCCCTTCTCCCTCATAAATATTCTTTTGTGTAAAAAAATAAATTAAATTTACTACTAATCAACCCTTCCTGTCCCTGCCCTACCTTCAACTACATACATACTCCAACTCCCTCAGGCCTCTCTTGCATAAAAGTGTTTCCTGATGTGCCATGTTTGAAGTTGAACTGCCATGTGTTTGTGCCGCCCACTGCTGCAGCTTAGTTTAGTCAGCCAGCTATCTTGGTGCAAATGTTGGGCCTAAACAAGATGAACAAATCAATATTGTGAGGTGGTCAAAATTGACTGGAAACGAGTGGAAATAAATGTTATTGAGGTTATTAATACTGTAGGAACAAAAAAAGGCCCATTTTATGTGATTTTACCTTTTTTTTATTTTTTAAGAAAAAATCCAGATCCAAAACCAAAACACGATAACAAAACACGGAGGTGAGGTTTTGGCAAAACCAATCCGGATCCAAAACCAGGGGAGATCCAGATCCAAAACCAAAACACGGGGGTCGGAGCACATCTCTAGTTGAAACCCTCTATTGTTCTTTGTTCAGTCTGATACAATATTTTTATTCTCAAAAAACAAGCACTGTGACTCTTCAAAGTCTAAACAACCTTTTTTAAATTGTCATAAGGTAGGAATATGGTGACTTACCTGACCTTGAAGTCTGCTGGTCCTGTGTCCACAATCACTGCATGTGGGTGTGCATGGGGAGACTATGTTGTAAAGATGACTAGGTAATCAATAATACAATGACTGTTTATTCAACAGTATAACAAAGAAATACCCTTCAAACAGGGATTGATTATTAAAATGCGTTTCATCTCATTATGAGACTTTTTCAAGGGCAAAATGGTGCTTGTACTGTGAAAACATCTTTTATATACATACACATACAGCCTCCTAATTGATAATGATCCCTGTCCTCCGGCGCCTAACTTCCGGTGTAGTACTTCCAGGTATCATGCAGCGCGCGTGTGCGCGTGTGGGAGGGAAATGATAAAGTCCCACAGCCTAATCCTCCTCCAATGGTCCCCCCGTGTAACAGTGCCGCACTTCCGGTGGTACACTTCCGGGTTGCGTGCGCCGCGTGTACAAGGGGAGAGCTATGTAGGAGCATGTTATAGCGTCTGACACTCCTGTCCAATCACAGTGAGAAACAATCACATCATTCAAATAGTCGTCACGCCCTCCGGTTACATAAGAAAGGGCTGAGCTAGGTTTATTCCTTTGTGTGTTCCTGACCATGGCGGCGGCCATTTTTGGTTAGGTTTTCCCTATGTACAACAGCCATGGTTCATAATATAAGAATTGGGATCATGATTACGTCTGATGTAATTGTCCCCAGAGGTGGCAGTGGCCATTTTGGATACATTGAAATACATTACAGATATACAATACATAACATTTATCTTAGTTGTCCACAATAATAATCACTTAATTTTATGTATCAGATCAACACTATGACAATTAGTGAGAGGTGAAACCATTAGACTGTAAGTACCTTAATACATAGGGCACTAAATGGGATTGTCTATAAACTATCAATCCGGATTATATATAAATATTGTATCATAATCCATGACCCTAGACTACATTAAATTGAAACATTGATTAAATTAAAAGATAAATGGAGGGATTTTCAAGATGCTATATAAAGGAATTATGTAATGGTCCCGAAATGGGAATCATATTATTCGAGATCAACTGATATTAAAGGTTAAAGATAGCCATACTCTTATATCCTTGAAATATGTGACTGTTATACAAATACAGTAGCTTCATGAACATATATAGGAATAGAATCCCGTATTTTTAATTTAGGGGTCTAGATTGAGTCCTTCAGGGTGAAGAGTCTGTAAGTCATAGATCCATTTACTTTCTCTTCGATTTATGGTATCTATCTTATTTCCTCCCCTCCAGTTATAAATCACTTTGTCAAAACCCGTGAATTTGAGGCCTTTGGGATTGCAACCATGAGTCACCTTGAAGTGTTCTGAGACACTATGGGTCTCTAAACCCTTGTGAATATTGCAACAGTGCTCGTAAATCCTTAACTTGAGGGTTCTTGTGGTGTGCCCCACGTATTGCAACCCACATGGGCATTCAAGTAAATATATTAGATTGTCACTATCGCATGAAAGTGTGCCTCTAATCATATATTCCTTGTTGGTTTGGTTTGATTTAATCATAGTTGTTGGTCTCGTGCTTGTATACCCTAACAGTTTACAATTTGAGCATCTCCCACAATGATAAAAACCCTCTTTAACATTATTCCCATCAATAGTCTTCTGTCTTACACTTTTGGTATTGGTGTTGTCCTTCAGATGATTGTGCACTATTCTTTGTTTTATATCTGGTGCTTTGCGGAATACTACGTTAGGTTTGCCTTGTATGATGGTCTTTAAACTATGATCCAAACTCAAAATAGGCCAATGTTTTTTCAGTATAGTTTGCACTTTATTGGAAGCCCCCGAGTAATTGGTCACAAAGTAAATTTTCTCGTGTTCTCTAGTCATGGCCAGGGGTTCTGTCTTAGAATGATTCAACAATGTCTCTCTAGGTCTGTTTTCTAAATCTTTATATGCTCCTTCTACTGTCTTCATATTGTATTTTTTCTCCTTAAATTTCTGTTTTAAATCTGACCCTTGCTTGGTGTAATCTTCCAGTGTGGTACAATTACGTCTTAGCTGAGTGAATTGACCCTTTGGTATCCCCTTTATCCAACTCGGATGGTGGTTGCTTTGTGCTAAGATGTAGCTATTCACATCTACTGCTTTATGATGAGTCTTTGTATGTAATCTATTGTTCTGGACGAAGATATCTAGGTCTAGAAACACAATCTGTGTCTTACTGTATGTTGAAGTGAACTTCAGATTACAATTGTTGTCATTAATGAGGGTCAGGAAGTTCAGTAGGGATGGTTCGTCACCTCGCCAAATGCACAGTATGTCATCTATATAGCACTTTCAAAGGACCAAGTTCGCCCCGAGTCCCGCCCTGGACCAGATCGAATTGTCCTCCCATTGGCTCAAAATAAATTGGCGTAACTCGGGGCGAACTTGGTCCCCATCGCTGTCCCTCTACACTGCAAATAAAATTCGCCCCCGAACCACATATAGTTATGTGTTAGGATATGTCGTATACCATGGAGTATGAAGTCTCTCTGTTCCTCGTCCATATCCATGTCCTGATTGAGAAAATAGTTCACACTATCTATACCTTGATTATGGTCAATGACGGTATATAGTGACGTCACATCACTAGTTACCAGCCAAAAATCTTCCTCCCATTTTATATCCTGTATTGTTAGAATTATTTCAGTCGTATCCCGAATGTATGATGGTTGTTTTTGTACATAAACCTGTAGGAAATTGTCAATATACTGAGAAAGAGGGGAGGTGATGGAATTAATACCAAAGGTGATCGGTCTACCTGGGGGATTTGTGGTGTTCTTGTGGATTTTGGGGAGGTAATAAAAGACTGGTATTACTGGGTTGGAAGGGGTCAGGAAATCGTATTCATGCTTGTTCAGGATACCTTTGTCTTTCCCTATCTCCAGGAGTGTCTGTAATTCTTTCTGGAATGTGCTAGTAGGGTGTCCCCTTAGTTTGTGGTATGTAGTAGTATCATTCAGAATACGAAGGGCCTCTGTTTCATAATCATTCCTGTTCAAAATTACAATTCCCCCCCTTTGTCCGCAGGTTTAACCACAATCTCCTTGTTCTTTTCTAGTAATTTTAATGCCTCCCATTCCTCTTTAGATAAATTTGGTCTAGTGGAACCCGTATTTGGATCCAATTTTTTGATATCGTCAAGGACTGCCTTTTCAAAAGTTTGAATGAAACAACCTTTCAAGTGTGTGGGATTAAACGTGGATGGTGGTCTTAATCCACTATGTTTAAATCTATCTGTCTCTATTTGTGTATTGGTTTGTGTGACTTGATTCTTATCCAAAAAATATTTTTTAAGGCTTAGTTTTCTCATAAAATTCTTTACATCCAAATAAGTGTGGAATTTATCCAATTTGTTAGTGGGAGCAAACTTTAAGCCCTTATTTAGAAGAGTAATTTATGGTGTTGTCAGGGTGCAATTACTGAGATTGAATATACCCATTGGTTTATCATCTTTGACTGCTAAGTTGTTTCTAACTTGCTTTTTTTCCCCTCCCCTGCATCCTCTTCTGGTGCGTCTAATTTTCTTTTCATGGTTGCTTGTGGGTTGCCTATTTCTAAAAAAGAGTCCCCCCATTTTGGTACTTCAGGAAAAGGTGAATTCGTGAGTGTAGCAGGGGCAACTTCGGTCAATGTTTGGGCATAGGTTTGCACTTTGGGTATGAAAGATCTTTTGGTATCTATTAAGTCCTGCCAACCCCTCTCGAAGGACTGTCGGGCTAGGGATGATATATGCTCTTTATCTTCCTCTAGTTCATCTAAAGAATGAACTGAGAAGCTGGTTTCTGTGATCTCGCTGTCCTCAGTCGATGATTGACTGTAGACTGATAATTCTAGAAGATTGATCTCATTTTCTGGTTGTACTGTGGTTGTATGTAATCTAGTCATGAACTGCTGGTATGTCAAGTTTAGTTTTTTATATAATGGAGTATGGGTCCCGATCCTCCAACTATCACTATGTAGTTTGGTGCTGTTTTCTACATAAGACTTGCTAGTTGTAGTGTTTTTATTTTGTTCAGAGTTAATGTGTTGCACTGAGGTTACTTTGTTGTTGCCATATTGTACAGTTTGTTTCTTAATCGGTTTAATTACCTTGCCCTTCCTATTATTAATTCCAAATTTGTCTCTCAATAGTTTAGATCTTTTTGTATCAATAACCTTTTGTTCTTCCCTATCTAATCTAGTTTTGATCAGTTGTTCTAGATTCAGATATTCTAAATCCTTTTTGAAAGGTGTTAAATCTCTATCTAGTTGTGTAATGCGTTCTCCCAGAGTGATTAGTTCCAAATTCCTTTCTTTAATGATCAATTTCATTAGACTAAATGAGCATTCTCGTAGAATCCCTTCCCACTCTTTTACAAACGATGTATTTTCCATGCTGTGTGTCGATGTTTTTTGTATTAATAAACCTTTTGGTATAAGTTTTTGTTCAAGATACCAACTTAATGTTTTAATGTCCCACCAGACTCTGATCTCTTTGTCTAGGGTTTTTTCTAGATCAGTGAATGTTTTATAGAAAACATGAGTGTCTGGTGTTAATGGTATACCTGTTTCTAAATTTCCAAATAGTGAGTGGGCCCTATCTAGTCTGGATGTTCTGGAGTCTAACAACCCCATTAATGTATACTAGGGGTGAGCAGGTTCAGATTTCTGAAATCCGAACCCCCCCGAGCCCCCCCGATCCGAGGCAGATCCGAGTCAGGCTCGACTTTTCCCGCCTGACTCGGATCTGAAATCGAGGCAAAACGTCATCATCCCGCCTTCCGAGTCTCACGGGTTTTGGATCCTATATAAGGTACCCACGTTGGCGCCATTTTCTCACTCGGCTGTGGACAGTGAAGAGGGAGGGTGGGAGTTAGGGCTGGCTGGGCTGTGTAGTGTAGTGTAGTGTAGTGCAGAGTAGTGTTGTGCTGTGCTGCGCTGTGCTGCTGTTGTCCATTACTTCAAAGTCCATAGGGGCTGGCTGTGTTGTGCTGTGCTGCTGTTGTTAATAGGGGCTGTGTCCACTACTTCAAAGTCCATAGGGGCTGGCTGGACTGTGTTGTGCAGTCAGTTCTCCATAGGGGCTGTGTCCACTCCAAAGTCCTGTGCAGTGTCCCAGTCCTAAAGGGGAGCTGTAGTGTTGTCCAGGGGGTGCTCTGTCCATCAGGGGTGCTCCCCCCAAGTGCTAAAAAAATAATATTTTTTGTGTGTTTGTGAATTGTGTGTGCAGTAGCCGCACGTGCATCAACAAAGTAGTGCCAAGCGTGCGCCTGTGTCATAAGTAAAGGGCCGGCTGGCTTGACCGTTAAAGGGTGCTGTAACCCCCAAAGTACACTCCAAACCAAAAAAATATATATTTTCTGTGTTTGTGAATTGTGTGCGCAGTAGCCGCACGTGCATCAACAAAATAGTGCCAAGCGTGCGCCTGTGTCATAAGTAAAGGGCCGGCTGGCTTGACCGTTAAAGGGTGTTGTAACCCCCAAAGTACACTCCAGTCCAAACCAAAAAAAAAATTATTTTCTGTGTTTGTGAATTGTGTGCGCAGTAGCCGCACATGCATCAACAAAGTAGTGCCAAGCGTGCGCCTGTGTCTTAAGTAAAGGGCTGGCTGGCTTGACCGTTAAAGGGTGCTGTAACCCCCAAAGTACACTCCAGTCCAAACCAAAAAAAAAATTATTTTCTGTGTTTGTGAATTGTGTGCGCAGTAGCCGCACATGCATCAACAAAGTAGTGCCAAGCGTGCGCCTGTGTCATAAGTAAAGGGCCGGCTGGCTTGACCATTAAAGGGTGCTGTAACCCCCAAAATACACTCCAGTCCAAACCAAAAAAAAAAATATTTTCTGTGTTTGTGACTTGTGTGCACTGTGGCTGCACGTGCATCAACAAAGGAGCAGCGCCAAGTGTGCGCCTGTGTCCCATAAGTAAAGAGCCGGCTGGCTCATTTCTTAAAGGGTGGTGTAACCCACAAAGTGCACTACTCTCCAGCAAAAATAAAAAAATATTTTCTGTGTTTGTGTGCGCTTTAGCCGCACGCATATATCAATATAACATAAATGGAGGACCAAACTTTCTCCGATAAAAATACAATAGGGAAAGATCAAGAACCACTTCCTCCTAGTGCTGTTGCTGCTGCTGGGAGTTGTTCATCATCCCAGAGAGGAAGTAGGAACATCACTACTTTTACTAAACAATTGACCCTCCAACAGTCCCTAGCGATGAGGATGAAGTACGACAGCAGTCATCCTGAAGCAAAACGTATAACTGAGGCCTTGACTGCTATGTTGGTGTTAGACGTGCGTCTGGTATCCGCCATTAGTGCAGTGGGATTTAGACAATTGATGGAGGTAGTGTGTCCCCGGTTCCAAATCCCGTCTAGATTCCACCTGCATCCTCAAAGCAGCAGCGACAAGCGTGCATCTGTCTGTTAAAGGATGGTGTAACCCTCAAAGTGCGCTCCACAAACAATAAAAATATTCTTCTTCTTTTTTCTGTCTTTGTGAATTGTGTGGGCTGTAGCCGCACTTGCATCCTCAAAGCAGCAGCGACAAGCGTGCGTCTGTCTGTTAAAGGGTGGTGACACCCTCAAAGTGTGCTACACAAACAATAAAAATATTCTTCTTTTTTCTGCCTTTGTGAATTGTGTGGGCTGTAGCCGCATTGCATCCTCAAAGCAGCAGCGACAAGCGTGCGTCTGTCTGTTAAAGGGTGGTGACACCCTCAAAGTGTGCTACACAAACAATAAAAATATTCTTCTTTTTTCTGTCTTTGTGAATTGTGTGGGTTGTAGCCGCACTTGCATCCTCAAAGCAGCAGCGACAAGCGTGCGTCTGTCTGTTAAAGGGTAGTGTAACCCTCAAAGTGCTCCAAAAAATAAAAAACTATTTTTTTAATGTGTTTGTGACTTGTGTGCGATGTAGCCGCACGTGCATCAACATAGTAGCAGCGCCAAGCGTGTGCCTGTGTCATAAGTCAAGGGCTGGTTTGGACATCTGGTCCGGACTGAAGGACGTGCCAACAATTTCTGACAAGTCTACTGTCACTGCATATGATACTGTCCTCAAAGCAGCAGCGACAAGTGTGCGTTTGTCTGTTAAAGGGTGGTGACACCCTCAAAGTGTGCTACACAAACAATAAAAATATTGTTCTTTTTTTTCTGTCTTTGTGAATTGTGTGGGCTGTAGCTGCACTTGCATCCTCAAAGCAGCAGCGACAAGCGTGCGTCTGTCTGTTAAAGGGTGGTGTAACCCTCAAAGTGCGCTCCACAAACAATAAAAATATTCTTTTTTTTTCTGTCTTTGTGAATTGTGTGGGCTGTAGCCGCACTTGCATCCTCAAAGCAGCAGCGACAAGCGTGCGTTTGTCTGTTAAAGGATTACATCGGTGACAGCATCCAAGTAGGCATGTCAGACAGTCCGTACCTGTACTGGCAGGAAAAAGAAGCAATTTGGAGGTCCCTGTACAAACTGGCTCTATTTTACCTGAGTTGCCCCCCCTCCAGTGTGTACTCCGAAAGAGTGTTTAGTGCAGCCGGGAACCTTGTCAGCGAAAGGCGTAGGAGGTTGCTTCCACAAAATGTGGAGAAGATGATATTCATAAAACTAATTATCAACTCTTCCAGGGAGACCAGCCTCCAGAACGTACAGAGGGACCTGTGGTTGTGGATTCCAGCGGGGACGAATTAATACTCTGTGAGGATGAGGATGTACACAACACTGAAGAGGGTGAGGAATCGGTGGATGAGGAGGATGAGGACGACATCTTGCCTCCGTAGAGCCAGTTTGTGCAGGGACAGATTAATTGCCAGCTTGTTTTGTGGGGGACCAAACGAAACAATCATTTCAGCCACAGTTGTGTGGCAGACCCTGGCGCTGAAATGTTTGGTTTGTTAAAGTGTGCATGTCCTGTTTATACAACATAAGGGTGGGTGGGAGGGCCCAAGGACAATTCCATCTTGCACCTCTTTTTTTTCTTTGCATTATGTATAGTTTGGGGCCTAGTTTTTCAAACTGCCATCCTGTCTGCCACTGCAGTGCCACTCCTAGATGGACCACGTGTTTGTGCCGCCCACTCGTATCTCTTAGCATAGTCATCCAGCTACCTCGGTGCAACCTTTTGGACATAAAAACACTATTGTGAGGTGTGAGGTGTTCAGAATAGACTGGAAATTAGTGGAAATTAAGGTTATTGAGGTTAATAATAGCATAGGAGCAGAAAAACCCACAAATTCTGTGATTTTAGCTGTTTTTATGCTTTTTTTCAAAAAAATACAGATCCAAAACACAAAACCCAGAACCCAAAACACGGAAGGGTGGTTTTGGCAAAACCAATCCAGATCCAAAACACGAAGAAAGATCCAGATCCAAAACCAAAACACAAAACACGAAAAATGGCCGGTGCACACCCCTAATGTATACCCTTCTCTAGAGCAGCCAACTTCAGGATATTGGTAACAGAAATAGAAGATAAATAGAGCAGTCGGCGCTCATAGGGAGGGTGTCTAACCACTAGCTGCTCTCTCAGGAATTATCCTCAATTCCTTAAACTGATATAACAAAAATAGATAAAGCGCTCCGTGGTATTGGTATCTTGGTATAATAGTTATTTCTAAATAAATCTATATAACAGTCTAAATGCTGTACTGGTAGGCAAGAACTTGAGGCTGGATGTTCAGGACTGGAGTCCTATTGGTATAGAAACAATCCAGTAGCCAAGTTTAAAGTCCCCAATAGTAAGGTAATGTATATTTATCCCAAATGAGGATGAAACAGTCTAATCGTGATACTACACTGGTAGGCAACAACTTGAGGCTGGGTATTACCGGCAGACGATATATGTAAATCGAGTGGGCAACATCTGTCGGCAGAGTATTCGCACGTGCAGACTTTTGCGTGTATACAATTAGGTCAGCAAAACTTTGGGCAGGTTGTTGTTTTGAACGAAACGTAGTCTGGATGTTTGTGAATACAGTCTCTTTCTCCTCCACAGCCTTAAATAGGCTGTGTATTCTGCTGTCTCCTCGTTGCCCGTGTTCGCGCTCCCCGCACTTCAGGGTAGTGTCGCGTCATCACCGGCTAGTACTGTTCAAGTTGCATGCACTAGAGTGTGCATTGAAGTCTCCATTAGAGCTGTGCGCATGAGCCATCCTCGGTGGCCATTTTGGTAGCAATTTTTCTGGTTGTATGATGTTAGATGTCCTGCGGCGGCCATCTTTTTGGTTAGCTTTAATCATTGGACTTAGAGTGTGTGGGATTGTGTCTCTCAGTGGCACGTGGCCATTTTGTTGGTTAGACCATCTATTTTGATTTCTCCTATATGCCCCCTATATATAAATTAATCTAGCCTGCTTACATCATTCTAGTAAATATGTCTAGAGTTATTTATATTGGGCTGTGTGGTGCCATTCATCTCTTGGTAGATGATCTGGATAATTTCAATGAGATAGGATGTTAATATCCAGATCAATAGCTGCTTTGAGCGATCATTGCTATTTTTATTCAGAAATCATAATCTCACTTCCAAAGGAGTTATGTATTGATTTTTATTGTGACTTAATCGGATTCCAATTATTAGTCAATGTGGTTACAGGTAACTTCTGTTGAACAAGGATTTTGAATTGAAATGTTATTTAATCGATATTTGAAATAAGCTCAGCGTGGACCTATGGATCTATATTTAATCCTTCTGGGATAAGGGTGTGTAGATTAAAAATCAATCTGCTTTCTATCTTGTCTATCCTGACGTTGTGGTCTCCTCCCCTCCAATTGGGTATAACCTGGTCTATTGCTGAGAATGTGCCATAACAGGGCTGCTGGCTCTGTGAAGTAGAGCACTGTCCTGAGAATCCTAAGGTGCCATTCCAGTCATCCTGCGCCCTGTGCGACGGCACGGGTTGCTCACCCCTAGTTACAGCACTGGATGGATGAAAAGTGGGACAGAGATGGGAAGGGAGGTAGGGGACCACAGATGAAGGAGGGGAATTATATACATGTGTTTGTGCAGATATCCTTATATATACTGAGAGAGAGAGTGGTTTGGGGAAAGAATATGGGAGAAAATGGGGGAAGAGAATAGGCTGGGGTTAGAGAGACATGAGAGAGGGAAGTGAGGAAGAGAGAGCAAGAAACGGGGTGGTGGTCGAATAGGCAGAGAGATAGAATGGGGAGGTGGGGGAGCAAGAGAAATGGGGGAGGCAGAGAAACTGGGGGTGGGGAAAGACAGAGTGAGAATGGAGGGGGGAGGGGAGAGAATGGGAGGAACTCCTGAAACGCTAGCTAACAACCCAGCAAAAACAAGTCTAAAATACTAGTAAGTATGTATTGATAAAACCCAGGTTTCTGAATAAATAAGTGACTTGAATTTAATTTATGAGCCCTGACTACATGTAATTCTATAAGGCTGTGACATACATCCAATATATAGATACACAGATTAATGAGGCTTACAATATATCAATTTAGAAATATATAGGATCTAAAATATATTGAGATATAATTGAAAAATATATCACAAGCCCAGAGTATTAGACCCAGTCCTGCTCCTGTTGTAGCATACCTATTGCCTGTTAGTTATACCTTCATCCTGACCAGTTTCTGAGTACACCCTCTGTCTGCTCCCTTGGAACCATAATAGTGTTTCTTGGTTGTGACACCTGGCTAGTTCTGATTATTCTCCAGTCAACTCACCTGGCACCGCTTCTGTGACTCCTCTCCTGGTTCTGACTCTTGACATGCTGGACTATTTCCGGTACTTGTGTACCTTACGGACTCATTGCAGAGAGAACCCAAGTGTCCTACACTCATTATTATTATCGATCATGGTAATGTCTAAATCCCCTTCACGGAGACGACCCTGACGTCATCAGCCAGTGTCCAGCGTCATTCCCTATCATCCACGTGGGCATAGAGGGGGAATATAAACTTGTGGTGAGTGTAGCGAGCCACCAAGCCCGAAGCGTGGAGAGCGCAGCGAGCCCACGTGGGGACAACTTTCGGTACTTGTGTACGTAAAGTATACAAGTACCATTTAAAATATTAATTGGGTTCTCTCTACAATGAGTCTGTAAAGTACACAAGTACCCTATTTTCCATTCCGTATACCCAGGGACATCGTAACAATTTTATGTGGAGGGGGCAACATAAAATCATTCCTCCCCTCGTACCACACATTACACCTCCTCCTTGCATTGCAGGGGCTGTGCTGCCTATTGCTGTAAAGCACAGTGTGGTGTATATAGGCCCTCATTCAGAGCCGCTCGTTAGCGGCAGTACGCTCGTTCCGAGCGATGTTTGCACATCTGCGCATGCGTACGGTTTTTAGTACGCATGCGCGAACCAGTCAGTGCGGCCGAAAATCGTTGGTACGCAATATAGCGAGGGCCTGCTATTTTGAGTGACAGAATGAGGCGTATGTGGGTGGTAACAGGGGAAAGTGCTTGAAAATGGGGAGTGGAGATCCGAACGCAGGCGTGCTTAAAGGTCAAAACGGGCGTTTTATGGGTGTGCATATTTAAAACAGCAGCGTCATTGACCACGTCACTGGGTTATTTTATAGCCAGAACTGCTCGCAAATTTGTGGTAGCAAACACCAACCACAAGAATAGCGAGCAGTTCATACGCTGGTCGATGTACTCGATTAATCTAATAAATAGCGGACATGACGTAGGATGCGAGCGGCCAGGGGGCGTTTTTAACAAATAAACGAGCGTATGTTTTGCTCGCTCGTTCAGACTTAGAGGTGTGAACAGACTGCAATGTGCGTACGGATCATTTGAATAGCCACCCCTTGTTTTTAAACGAGCGACCACAAATAGCGAACGGCTCTGAATCAGGCCCATAGTTCTCATTGCTTTGTATGTATTCTGGTGGAAGGTTACAACGGATCTTATTATTTGTTTGTATTAGTTAGCGTATGAATCTCTAGTCTGTGTCTTTGGTTTTCCTGCTGTTTTACAGTAAATAAGCATGCTCACTCACTGTGTAAAAGTTATTAAGAAATCCTTATTAAAGTATAAAGGTGCATACACACACAACGATTTTTTGAACGATTATCGTTAAACGATATTGTTTAATGATAATCGTTTGAAAAAATCGTTCACTTTCTGAGTCAAACGATGAACGATTATTGTTCATGCGCGTTCTCATTTGTAGTTTGTAGTTCAGTCAGACTTGTCAACTCAACGATTTTCATTAAGTTAATATGCAAATATCGTTTGTAGTTCATAAAAATCGTTCATTACATTTAAATGAACATAGTAAATGAACAACTTTAGTAAACGATTTCAGTTCATTTTTTCAAGGTAGAAAATTGTTTACTAAAATCGTTCATTAACTCAATCATTGTGTGTGTATGCAGCTTTAGTCACAGACTTAACACTGGCGACGAGGATTAAAATCTTCTTCAGCATTGCTCCAGTGATCAGTGGAGCACCAGTGGACTGACACAGCACAATTGGAGGTGCAAGAAGAGCAGCACATGCAGACTGCCAGCATCACCTAGCCTGAATAAAGGGGCACGTGAGTTATATCATTCTATCTCTAAGGAAGGGAGGAAAAAGGACATAAAGGCAAAATGTCAGGATTTATTGGCACAATAGCTGCTTTTGATAGTACTATAGAGGCCTGGGCTACATATACTGAGAGAGTGGAATTATACTGTCATGCTAATTCTGTGCAGGAAGACAAGAAAGTAGCAGTCTTAGGGCCTGATTCAGAGCCGATCGCTATTTGCGGTCGTTCGTTCAAAAACAAGGGGTGGCTATTCAAATGATCCGTTCGCAAATTGCAGTCTGTTCCCACCTCTAAGTCTGAACGAGCGAGCAAAACATACGCTCGTTTATTTGTTAAAAACGCCCCCTGGCCGCTCGCACCATACGTCATGTCCGCTATTTATTAGATTAATCGAGTACATCGACCAGCGTATGAACTGCTCGCTATTCTTGTGGTTGGTTTTTGCTACCACAATCTTGCGAGCAGTTCTGGCTATAAAATAACCCAGTGACGTGGTCAATGACGCTGCTGTATTAATTATGCACACCCATAAAACGCCCGTTTTGACCTTTAAGCACGCCTGCGTTCTGATCTCCACTCCCCGTTTTCAAGCACCTTCCCCTGTTACCACCCACATACGCCTCATTCTGTCACTCAAAATAGCAGGCATTCGCTATATTGCGAGCACATGAATTTCGGCCGCACTGACTGGTTCGCGCATGCGTATAACGATCCGTACGCATGCGCAGATGTGCGAACATCGCTCGGAACGAGCGTACTGCCGCTAGCGAGTGGCTCTGAATGAGGGCCTTAGTGTAATGGGTGCCAAGACATACAGTTTGCTACAGAGTTTAATAACACCTGAAAAGCCAGCTAGCAAGTCATTCACTGACATAGTGGACATTTTAAAAAAGCATTTAAATCCTAAACCATTAGTGATTGCTGAAAGATTCAGGTTTCACAAAAGGGATCAAACTAAAAGTCAAAGTATATCTTAGTTCATTGCTGAACTGAGAAAGTTATCTGAAAACTGAGGACCTCATTCAGAGTCGGTCGTTGCGGCCGCACGGTCGTACGGCCAACGACCGCAAATTGCAATCGTACGACAGGTCGATCATTAACAAAGTGATGCCCATTCGTTAGCACTGCACCTCCTCTAGCTACCGACTGATCTGATCGAACGAACGAAACAATCGTAGTCAGGCGCTGTCATTCATTGTATGCTAATTATGTTCTGATGTTTGCCGCCGTCTGTGCTGTGTTGATGGTCACATGTCATGTTTTCATGGACTATCGATCAGCTTGTTATGAGCTTGTTGTCAATTATCTAATGAATAGTGTTTAACTCTTGCTGTTCTTTAAAACGAGTTTTTTCTCATGTGTCAATAAACTTTATTGTTTATTTCGTGGTTGTTTTCTCCGTTCTCTTTTTTTTCACACAATTTAAAAAACAAACTAAGATTTATTATCTGTGAATGTACTGTTGATAAGTGTGTTATCTTTAAAAATACATGTGCATTTTGCGTTAGGATCATTTGCACTCTTATGTTTGCAATTGCACACTGCGTGTTGTAGCCAATCAAATGTGAGCTTATTTTTCGTCCCACATGATTAAAGGATTGGCCAATAGTGTTTTTTTTAGGAAACTGTAAATATTTTAGCCAATCATCTTTTTTGTACCCCATGTATATTTCATGTTTTCTCAAAAATCGGCCATTGCCATCATGAGAGCCGCGGCCTTTACCAGGAGAGAATTGCTTGTCCTGGTGAATATCCTGGACAGGCAGATTACGTACCCTGTGCCGCCCATTTCCAACCGCATAAAGTGGACGGCCTATGCGGAGGTGAGGCGAGCCCTCAGATCTGTGGGTTACAGGCACAATATTGCACAATTAGAAAGGCGCTGGTCTGACCTGCGCCGCCGGTCGCCTGCACTCCTGATGAATTTGCGGGCGCAACTACCCAGACGTAAGTATGCGTTTGTTTAAAAGTAATAATTAGTGGACTGTTAAAAATGTATGTTCTTTTGCCAATTATTTTAGTCAATGTTAAAAAACCCTCCTGTATGTTGTCCCTATTGTCCTTAATGTGTAAAGTGTACTTGTATTGCGTAGCCGAAATTCAAAACTAATCTTTTTTTTGTTTTATGTTTACATTTTAGAAGCACAGCGGAGACAGAGAAGGGCACGCAGAATGCAAAGAAATGCAGGTGCCAACCTGCAGCCCTCACCTTCACCATTTCCCAAATATCCCCTCCCTTGGATCTTTCCTGCTCGATTTCCCCTTCCACCATTCCCCCAACTCCAGAATATTCCCCTTCTCTGGAAGCATCGCCGGCGACATCTGTGGTTGTGCCCGACCACTCTGAGGGTATGTGTTTTTTTTGTTTGTTTTTTTTTGGGGTTGTTGTTGTTATCCATGTATTTGTACAACTTTATTACCGTTTTTTTTGGTGTAATTTCAGTATGGGTGTCAAAATCATTGCGCAGTAATGCTGTTTTTCACAATTGCGACCTTAGGTTTTGTGCCTGGGCCTTTTTTTTTATTGTGGACCACAAAAATATAGGCTTTTGGGGCTTTTAAAAATGTTTTGTATTTTTAGGAAATAATGATTACATTCGGATTAGTATTTTGCAATGTAAAAAAACATGTCACACAACTTGGCAAGGTGCTAGGAACCAGACTACCCTTGTTGATGTTGTGTACACTGTGTTTAAAATGTACTAAGATATAACTTCATTAGGAAAAGTGATGTTTGCCATAGCAAAGAAACACATTGTATTTTAGGATTATCAAGAACATTCTAGAAGTGAATACGTGCATTGTGTTTTAAGGATATGGCCATCATGACTTAAGAATACACCTCCCATTATTTTTAACATCATCATAGTGGTTTTTGGCTTATGCCACATAGTTAGGGTTTCCAATTATTTTTACAACATAAAAGTATAAACCTATTAATAATGTTGTGTAGCTGATACTTTCAAACACACCGTAACATCATTGTGTTTAATCACTTTTTGGTACATTGAATAATGTGTAATGTTCAAATGTTTGGAATTTTAATGAAGTCTCTAATCCCCCCAAAAAAATTTCTGTACACAGATCTAACCCACATCCTGAGGCAAATAAGGGAGGAGCTACGAGCCACAAGTGGCTATTTAATGCAGGCCTACTGCTGCCTCCAAATACTTGTGGGGAGTTTGGAGGATTTATAGTTATTTTGTTTTCCTATTTTTCCATTTCTCAAAATTCAAAAAATAAAAAAAATAAAGTTTTTGTGGTTCAAACATTTGTCCTCTTTTTTGCCAAACATTAAAGGGTGTAATTCTGCATTTTAAAAACTTGGTGAACAAAGGTGGGTGCCTTTCCATAGTGTAAGTACTGCAAAAATGTATTAGTAAACCTTAAGAACATTTCCAGTAATGTATATAGGGGTTGGCATACATTATCCACCTCAAAATGTTTTTTATTTTTATTAAAAAAAAACACCATTTGTATTTAATTGAAAACATTTCTTAAATAACAAACATGTTGCCAACAGGCTTTTACTCGTAAAAATAATTTCATAACAGATTCACACATAACAAATGTCCTCAGGGTATGGCCAAATAAAACATCTGGCTTAGTCAGACATAAACAACTATAGTAAAAAACAAACAGATTTTTGAATGGAAAACATACAAATTATGTAAACAAAAGCAAAATGTGTTAGTTGTCCAAAAACATACAGGGTATTGCCAATGGGTTCCATTATTTTTGCAGGTTTTGGAAAGTGTTGTGATTTGGTTGGTAGGAAAAGAAAACAAAAGAAAAAGGTACACATTAAAATACATTTGCAAAAAGTGTTTTGTTAAAAAAAAAGTAAATATTCCTACCTAAAAAACGTGAAACAACATAATCGCATCTGGCCCCCCCCCCCCGACAGCATCACAACACCTTCCTCTGGGGGGCCATCCTCTGGCAAGGCCTCCTCTGGCTGCATGGGTACTTGACTCCTTATTACAATGTTGTGTAAAATCCCACACAGGACCACAATGCGAGAAACCATATCCGGCGAGTACATGAGTGCACTACCAGAGTGATGGAGACACCAGAACCGGCCCTTTAAAAGGCCAATACAGTGCTCCACCACCTGCCTGGTGGCAGTAAACGCGGCATTATAGTGAGTTTGGGGCCCTGGTGTGGGAGTCAAATAAGGAGTCAGCAGCCAGGACGTGCAAGGATATCCACTGTCACCTGATGGAAATGGGACACCAAAAGATACATACATTTACCATGAAAACATGTTTACACTATTACTAGAGATAAATACTGGATTTTTACTTACCAAGAAGCCACGCATCACCAGCTTGCAGTGTGCTTAATTTTGGCCAAATCCCTGAATGCTGGATCACATACGCATCATGGCTGCAGTCTGGGAATTTGGCATTCAGGGAGAGGATCTGGAGGGAGGCATCACATAGCACCATTACATTTAGGGAATGGAAATGTTTTCGGTTCCTATATATTTGTTCCCTGCATGCAGGGGGCTGAAGTGCTATGTGAGTGCCATCCACTACCCCTATGATGTGTGGAAAGCCTGCAATTTAAAAAAACTTCTGCTTTACCACATCAAGGGCTTCCGTATCCAAAGGCATACTAATAAAATGTGCTAGATGATTGAAAAATGCATCTAGCACACGCCTCAGGATCTGTGAAAATGAGGGCTGGGAGAGGCTACCCACCAGCCCCACAGTGGTTTGGAAGGACCCTGAGGCGCAGAAATGTAACACCGCCAACAACTGTGTAAGTGGTGAGATTGCTGTTGGAATGTGAATCTGACTTTCTAGATCATTCTTTATTATTGAAAGAGTGTCTAGGATATTTGGAGGCAGGCAATAAGTGGTTACAACCACATCATCAGGCATTCCAAAAAGGGTGACACGTGTTCTATATATCTTGGCCCTTGCACGCCTCCTATGCCTACACCCAGGAGGAGGCTGAGGAAGGTTGGTGGGGGTCAACATGGCCACTATTAGCTGTCCAACATTGCTCTGTAAAGTTAAATTTATATTTTAAATTGGTTCTACAGAGTGTTTTTTGATTATTTGTTCAAAAATACTTAGCTTTATAATAATGGTGCATATTCTTACAGGGTCGGGCAGTGCCATCTTCGGAAATCCCTACATGTGTATTTGTTGTACAGTTGTTTTTTTATGGAAGAAAAAAATGTATAAGATTTTTTTAGTCCAAACCAATATTACTACTATTATTGTTAAAACAAAGCTTAACTTTTAAATTGGCCAATATGAATTGTTGTTAAATGTACGAATTTACATTTACCAAATAGATTAAAAAAAAATATTAAAAGAAAAAAATAATAAAAAAACCACAAAAAAATAAAAACATAATTGTAGGTTTGAATAAATAGACACTTACCTGATTCAAGTACAAAATGGACTGTTAAACACCTTTAATATATTATAAATGTTAAAAAAAAATTAGTACCAAAAAATGTAATTTTTTTTATGATTGTAGAACAAAAATAAAATAAACAAAAAATGCAGTAGGCTGGCACACTTACTTGAGTCTTCTAATAACGTTGCTTTTTTAAGGCTACAAAAGCCCGGCCACCCAAACAGAACAAACACAACAATTAACGGGGTTTGCTAAATGTCTGCACCAAACAAATTTGAAAAACAAAAACCACCACCAAAAAAAAACACTAAAAAAAAACCACCACCCAAAATAAAGGAACAAAAAAAAACCACCAAAAATAAAGGAACACAAAAAACAACCACCAAAAATAAAGGAACACAAAAAACACCCACCCAAAATAAAGGAACACAAAAAAAACAAAAAAAAAAAGAACTAAAAAAAAACACAAAAAAAGGAACAAAAAAAACCTCCAAAAATAAAGGAACTAAAAAAAAACACCAGAAATAAAGGAACTAAAAAAAAAGAAACAAAAAAAACACCCACAACCAAAATAAAAATAAATAAAAAAAAAAACACAAACAACACACAAACAACACACCCAAGCACCTCTCAAACAACACACACAAGCACCTCTCAAACAACACACACAAGCACCTCTCAAACAACTCACACAAGCACCTCTCAAACAACTTCAAACAATGTAACTACTATCAAACACTTCCTGCACCACAAATCACTCCAACTATAACCCACAAGTAAGGGAACATTTGGCTTTGCCTTAAATAAATAAAACAAACCTCAATTATTGAAACATGCAGGAAAGGTGTGCATTTGTAGTTAGGTAAATAAGGATGCACGGGTAACCAATCCAGGGATGCGCTCACATCTAGCACAACCCACACAGTGATTACGGAATGCAGGAAAGGTGTGCATTTATAGTTAGGTAAATAAGGATGCACGGGTAACCAATCCAGGGATGCGCTCACATCTAGCACAACCCACGCAGTGATTACGGAATGCAGGAAAGGTGTGCATTTGTAGTTAGGTAAATAAGGATGCACGGGTAACCAATCCAGGGATGCGCTCACATCTAGCACAACCCATGCAGTGATTATGGAATGCAGGAAAGGTGTGCATTTGTAGTTAGGTAAATAAGGATGCACGGGTAACCAATCCAGGGATGCGCTCACATCTAGCACAACCCACGCAGTGATTACAGAATGCAGGAAAGGTGTGCATTTGTAGTTAGGTAAATAAGGATGCACGGGTAACCAATCCAGGGATGCACTCACATCTAGCACAACCCACGCAGTGATTACAGAATGCAGGAAAGGTGTGCATTTGTAGTTAGGCAAATAAGGATGCACGGGTAACCAATCCAGGGATGCGCTCACATCTCTTAAAAAGTCTGCACAAGCAGTATTCTTCATGCTCTCTCACAGGTTAGCAAAATGTCAAGCGAGGAGCATGGTGAGCAGAGGCCAACTGAGGCAGGTAAGTGCGAATCACATTTTTTCAACAACACAAGAACTGTTCAGATTTGCACAAAAAAATTTTTTTTATCTAATTTCAACAATGTTGTAGGTGCTGGGAATCCAATTCCACCAGTAGAGGAGGAGGAGGCGGGCCCAAGCAGGCCAAGGCCAAGAAACCCTCCGTTTTCACGGATCGAGCTTGAGACATTGGTGACCATGACAATGGAGAACCTTGTCAATGCCCCAAGAAATATGGGGGCTGGAGCCAAAGACAGGTTTTGGGAGGAGATATCCAGGGCTGTTAATGCTGTGGGGACAACCTACAGAACCATGAAAGTCGTTAAAAAAACGGTAAGAAAATGATATTGTGAGTGTACTGAAGTCAAAAGCTTGATCTAATTTAAATAAACTAACCCTTAAAATTTCAAAATTCACATTGACAGATGGACGGATTTCAAGTACCAACTGAAGAGGAAGCTACGGAGTAGGGTGGACCATGCTGCGGGGACAGGTGGTGGTCCCATCACTGAGGAGCTGGCCTTGACGAGGTTGGAGGCGTTGGCTCAGGGATGTGTGATGGAAGAGGAGATAGTCGGCGTGTCCACTATGGACACTGACATGGCTGACTTCAATGCTCCACATGTGCAAGAAGGTAATTTTATTTTGGTAGCCAAAAAATATAAAGCTCAAACGTCTATGCGATTTTTTTTTTTATGAAAACAAATAAAAAATGTGTTTTTTATATTCCAGACTCAGAGGAGGTAGTGCCTGCTCCTGAGGTCAAGTCTGGGTCCAGCACAGATGGGGACTCTGCAGGGGAGGATCCAACTACTCCATCTGGGGACCCTGTGGAGTCTACTCCAGGGCAACCATCAGACCGAGCAGTGCCTCTCCTCACCAGGTTGGTCTCCCAAACTCAGGAGAACAGGTGTGTTCTTCTGAGGATGGAGACCACTCTGGTGAGGGTGGCGGTGGCCCTGGAGACCATTGCTGGGGCCCTAGATCGTTTGGCCAATACCCAGGAGCAGGCCAACCCACCTGCCATGATGGAGCGAGACTCCCTTCCTCCCAGGACCACCACCTCTGGCAGCCCAACAGCCACCCCCGCAATCATGGAGAGCCCTATGCCTAGGCCAGAGGAAATCCCATCTACCTCTGGCCAGGCCAGTCGGCGTGTTACACACCAGTCGGCTGTCAGTAGCTTACCTCTTCCTCCAAGCCGGCCCAAATGACGAAAGTAGCCCTGGATATCTCCTCCCTCACCTGTTGTCCAGTCCCCATATTTCTTGTCACCAATGTCTCAAGCTCTTTTTTTGGGGGGGAAAAAAAAAACTACTTTTTTTTGTTATATTTTTATTTTAATTATATGCAAATGTTGTAGTCACAATTAATATTTTACTTGTGCTGAAAGGCAAATTACAAATAAAAAAATATATATTTACAACAAAAATGTCTATCTTTAACTATATCAATGTATACAAGGTTTAAAAAGTATGGTATCTGAAAAGGCTGCTTCGCAAAACACAATGCTAGATGTTTTCAAAACTGTTTTCCCAAAAAAATGTTTAAAAAGCACAAATCAACATTTGTGTGATGAATTCCCTAATGCACACGCAAGTGAAATCAGTTACAAGGTAATTAGCAGTGTTAATAGTTACAATGCAGCAATCTTAGCTGCTTGGTTTGTGTGGTTCAAAATAGAAACATTGCAGGTAACATCAGACTAACGATTGTACTGTTGTGGCTTCTGGACGCTTCTTGCCTACCTTAGCCTGGATGATCATCCTGTTCGTAGAGTGACGTTGTCATGCATCCGCAATTCTTGGTCGTACGAAGCAGGTAATTTATGCACTCCCCTAAAACGCCTGGAAACGCTGAAGAACACCTCCGTTTGCAGACCACCACCCCCGTATACTCCCACAAACGGTCTTACCTGTCAATCAACTTTAGCAATCCACTTCCGTGTCGGAAGCCCTACGACCGTCAGTATTTTTCATCGGTAGAGCTCTTACGCACATGCGCAGTGCTAGCCATGCGCAGGCGCAGAAAGAAAAACATCGTATGCGTACGACCGTGCGGCCGCAACGACCAACTCTGAATGAGGTCCTGAGTTTGGAGCAGGGTTATCAGATGCCCTAAGAGACCGTTTAGTTTGTGGGATGACAAGTGCTAGTGTACAAAAGAAATTGCTGGCTGAGCCTGAACTGGCCTTAGAGCGAACACTATCCATAGGGTTAGGTCTAGACTATACAGCGCTGATGGACCTGTGACATCACACCCACGTGACACGGCCTGAAAGGGGGAGGGGCGGGGATGCTAACGGGACCAAAAGTTTCCCCTCGCGGGCTCGCTGCGCTTCGGGCACGTTGGCTCGCTACGCTCGCCACAAATATTTATTCCCCCTCTATGCCCTAGTGGATGGTAAAGCAGGAGCGGTCCAGCCTCCTGCAGCGGTCACGTGGTGGATACGTCACAGAGGTCCTTTAGCCACATAGGAAATAGCAGCAACCCTATCCATAGCTATATCAATGGAGACTGCAACCAGGGATGCATCAGAATTAAAGCATAAGGGACCAGATTGTACTGCTAATCCAATTATTTATTTATTTATTTATTTATTAACAGTTTCTTATACAGCGCAGCAAATTCCGTTGCACTTTACAATTGTAAACATTAATAGCACAAAACTGGGTAATAACAGACAGATATATAGGTAGGAAGGCCCTGCAATTCATTGGAATCAGAGACAGTCCTGTGTCTGCTGTGGCAAGTCCTCACATGATGCCAGTCAGTGCTGGTTTAAAGACAAAGGGCTTCATTCAGAGGCGGCCGTACGGTCTACGACTGCATGGCCGCCTCGATGTTTGTCCAGTGCGCATGCGCACGAGGGAGCCGGCTCCTTCGTGCGCATGCGTGAGACCCGCTACGACCGACAGCGCCGGTCGTAGCGGGTCTCTTTCCAAAGGGGGTGAGCTGTCAATGTTGATTGACAGCTCGCTCCGTTTGGAAGGCGGGCCGGGGGGGTGGCAGCCCAAATGGAGGCGTTCCCATGGGAATGCCTGCCGTTTGGGGGAGGCCCCACTGACATCACTAGTGATGTCAGTGGAGAGCTTCCAGCTCTGACAGAGCCAGAAGCTCTCCAGGGCTTATGACAAGTGAGACCCTACCCTAGGGTCTCGTCGTAAGCCCCGATGGTCACGATGGTCTATGACCATCGCGACCATCACCCTAGCGGTCGTTAGAGCTGTGGGTGTAAACCACAGCCTAACGACCGAAACAGAGACGGCCGGTCAGGATGCAAGCGGCCGCACAGTTTCTGAGCGACCGCTTGCATCCTCCGACCGCCTCTGAATGAGGGCCAAAGTGTGTAGAAAATGTAAGAAAAGAGGCCATATTGAAAGGGTGGGCTAGTCGAGAAGAACACTCAACCTCCCACAAATATCCAAAGCCCATGGTAGAAAATATACAACACCCCAGGTGCATAAGGTAGCTGACAATGAGTCAGACTTTACTGATAGTACTGGGACAGACAAAGGTTTAGGCTGCCTAGAGGTGCACTCTACAACAGCAAGAGAGCGCCAAGTGATTTGGGTCACCTTGGAAGTAGCAGGTATTGACTTAAACATGGAATTAGACACAGACTCTGCTCTGTCAGTGATAAATGCAAGTGATTACAAACGCCTGTATGCTGAGATTTTTTTAAAGAAAACATCAGTAGGACTCCGCACATATACGGGTGAACCTGTGTCCCCATTGGGAAAAATAAAAGTATTTGTAAATACAAAGGCAATACCCATAAGCTGTATTTATACCTACTTCCACAGGGTGGACCAGCATTATTGGGCTGCGAATGGATAAGGAAAATTCAACTTGATTGGCATTCCATTCACATGTTACAGCCTACCACATCTAATGTATCCAAAAGTTATGCAGCTACTAAAGGACTTTCAAAATTGTTAGCTGCTGCACAACCCATATTCCAACAAGGTATAGGCACGTTAAAGGGCATTAAGGTCAGTATAGAGTTGTATCCACATGCCATTCCAAAGTTTCATAAAGCTCGTACAGTCCCATATGCTATCCGACAAGGGGTTGAGAAGGAATTACGGAAACTGGAAGACTCTGGCATACTCTCCCCCATAGAATGGAGTGAATGGGCTACGCCTATAGGGCCTGATTCAGAGCCGAACGCTCTGACCAGAGCGCTTGCTCTGGATCAGGGCCCTCCTCCCTCAACTTGGAGCGGCCTCATGGATGCTCGCATAGCTGTGGGTTACCACCCACAGCTATAGCGAGCGTCCATGATGATGGTCGCGATGGTCAAGACCATCGCGACCATCGGGCTTGCGACGAGACCCTGCGGTAGGGTCTCGGTGACCGCAAGCCCTGGAGTGATTTTGGCTCTAAGAGCCAAAATCACTCCCACTGACATCACTAGTGATGTCAGTGGGGCCGGACTCAGATGGTAGGCGTTCCCATGGAAACGCCTTCGTCTAGTAGCCACACCCCCAGCACGCCCACCAAAGGGGGCGTGCTGTCACTCACCATTGACAGCACGCCCCCTTTGGTGCGAGACCCATAACAACAGCTTGGCCGTCGTTTTTCGGGTCTCGCGCATGCGCACGACGGAGCTCCCTCCATCGTGTGCATGCGCAATTCGGCACCATCGACCCGCTTGCGAGTGTCCTGCACTCGCGAGGGGGTCTGAATCAGCCCCATAGTTCCGGTAGTAAAGAAGGACAAAGCAGGAAGTATCCAAATTTGCGGAGATTTCAAAATGACAATAAATCCAGTACTACGTACTGTACAGTATCCTTTGCCTAAAATAGAAGACATCTTTGCAGCTCTCTCAGGGGGCGACCGCTTCTCCAAAATTGATCTAGATCAAGTGTACTTACAGATGGAAATAGAGGACGCATCCAAGAAATATCTAACCATGAACACACACAAAGGCTTATTGCAATATAATCGTCTTGTGTTTGGACTATCTTCCGCCCCAGCACTTTGGCAGAGAGCACTGGACCAAGTCCTACAAGGAATACCAGGTACACAATGTTACCTGGATGACATAATTGGAACAGGCAAAGATAACGTGGACCATTTAAGTAATTTCGAAAGATTATTAACCCGACTACAAGAATACAGACTCAGAGTAAATAAAGACAAATGTGCATTTTTCCAAGAAAACATTTCCAACTGTGGACATGTAATTGATAGAGAGGGCCTGCACAAGTCAAATGATAAAATTGAGGCAGTAGTGCAAGTACCCCGGCCCCAGTCTGCGTCACAACTGAGATCTTACTTGGGCCTAGTGAATTATTATCACAAGTTCTTACCAGACATCTCCACAGTACTATACCCACTAAATGCCCTACTGCAGAAAAATGCACATTGGAAATGGACAAAAGACTGTGAGATAGCATTTTCAGAAACCTACTCGGACCTTCGACGTTGGCCAGCAGGTGCTTGTCCGTGATTACAGAGGAGACAAGTGGCAACCAGGAATAGTTTTTTCCAAATCCGGCCCTCTGATGTATGTGATTGAAGTGGGAGGAGAATTGTGGCGACGCCACATTGATCGAATAATTGAGACCAGGAGGCAAACGGACTGTACGTCGACACCTGGACATAGCCAAGCAAGTGATTTGGGAGTTTATGTATACCCCTCTGGGTCTGTTACAGAGACTGTTCCTGGCACTGTAGTTAATGTATACCCCTCCTGGTCTGCTACAGAGACTGTTCCCAAGCCTGTTACGGAGTCACCTGAGCATGAGGTTCCCTTAGTGACAACTGATCCTGAACCTTCTAGTGTGATTTCGGTGGAGCAGCCTGTCACTCTGGAACCTAAACATCATTATCCAGATAGAGGACCTCATTCAGTCGTAAGCAGCCGCTCGGTCGTTCGCATCCGATGTTTCCAAACCACGCATGCGTAACGTTAGTTGTGCGCATGTGTGTATGAGACCTTGCGATCCAAAATGCTGTCGATCGTACGGCTTACGAGCAGGAAGTGGCTTCCAAGAGTTGATTGACATGAAAGGCCGTTTGTGGGTGTTGACGGGGGTGGTGGTCTAAAAACACAGGCGTTCCTCACTGTTTTCAGGGCGGTTCAGGGGCGTTCATAAATTTACTGCTACGACTGACGTAGAAGGCCGGAAGTAGTAAAACGTCACTCTGTGAGCAGGTTAGAGGCACAGCTTGAGGTTGGGTATGTGTAGTGTTCACTATAGCTTCGGCGGCAGGCAGGGCGCCGGAGCTAGAGTGGGCAACTTTGAGCGCGCGCGCAAAAAAGGGGCATGGCCATGAAAAGGGGGCATGTCTATAAGATGCGTCCCCTTTTCGTCATACTTGAGGGCGTGCCCGGCACTTACAGACAGGGCCGGATTAAGGGGGGGCGACAGGGGCGGTCGTCCCTGGGCCCCCACACACAGAGGGCCCCCACACCAGTGGCGGATCCAGGGGGGGGCGATTGGAGCGATCGCCCCCCCTAGCACAGTCCGGATCATGCGCTGAGCCTGTGCTGTAATCGTAGCCTGTGTAATGCGCGGGAAGCACATTACACAGGCTCCGATCATAGCACAGGCTGAACCACAGCCTGCTCATCTCAGTGCATGATCCGGGGGGTGTGTCAGTGTCACGCTGGGGAGGGAGAGTGCACAGCCAGCCAGCTCCCTGCACCCTGCTGCTGCTGCTGCTGCTGCAGGTCAGCTAGAAACCACCCCCCTGACGACCAATCCCCCCTTCTGCTTTTCCCGAAATGGGGGCGGAGCCAACATGGCAAGCCACGCCCCCATATGACCCGAGATTCGCGCAAGTACAGCGCGAGGAGGCGGGGCCTAATGAAGTGAGCAGCAGCCTGCATAGAATGTAAGTTTAGTATAGTCTATATGTGTATATATATGTGTTTAAGTGTATATACGTGTTATTGTATACTGTATACAGTACTGTATATGTTAGGGTGTATATGTGTATGTGTTATTGTATATACAGTATGTGTTAGTGTATACTGTGTATGTGTTAGTGTGTATGTATGTGTTAATGTGTATATACAGTAGGGGTGAGCGGGTTCGTATTTCTGAAATCCGAACCCCCCCAAGCTCCCCCGATCTGAGGCAGATCCAAGTCAGGCTCGACTTTTCCCGCCTGACTCGGATCTGAAATCGAGGCAAAACGTCATCATCCCGCCTTCCGAGTCTCGCGGGTTTTGGAACCTATATAAGGTACCCGCGTCGGCGCCATTTTCTCACTCGGCTGTGGACAGTGAAGAGGGAGGGTGGGAGTTAGGGCTGGCTGGGCTGTGTAGTGTAGTGTAGTGTAGTGCAGAGTAGTGTTGTGCTGTGCTGTGCTGTGCTGCGCTGTGCTGCTGTTGTCCACTACTTCAAAGTCCATAGGGGCTGGCTGTGTTGTGCTGTGCTGCTGTTGTTAATAGGGGCTCTGTCCACTACTTCAAAGTCCATAGGGGCTGGCTGGACTGTGTTGTGCAGTCAGTTCTCCATAGGGGCGGTGTCCACTCCAAAGTCCTGTGCAGTGTCCCAGTCCTAAAGGGGTGCTGTAGTGTTGTCCAGGGGGTGCTCTGTCCATCAGGGGTGCTCCCCCCAAGTGCTAAAAAAATAATATTTTTTGTGTGTTTGTGAATTGTGTGCGCAGTAGCCGCACGTGCATCAACAAAGTAGTGCCAAGCGTGCGCCTGTGTCATAAGTAAAGGGCCGGCTGGCTTGACCGTTAAAGGGTGCTGTAACCCCCAAAGGACACTCCAGTCCAAACCAAAAAAAAATTATTTTCTGTGTTTGTGAATTGTGTGCGCAGTAGCCGCACGTGCATCAACAAAGTAGTGCCAAGGGTGCGCCTGTGTCATAAGTAAAGGGCCAGCTGGCTTGACCATTAAAGGGTGCTGTAACCCCCAAAGTACACTCCAGTCCAAACCAAAAAAAAAATTATTTTCTGTGTTTGTGAATTGTGTGCGCAGTAGCCACACGTGCATCAACAAAGTAGTGCCAAGCGTGCGCCTGTGTCATAAGTAAAGGGCCGGCTGGCTTGACCATTAAAGGCTGCTGTAACCCCCAAAGTACACTCCAGTCCAAACCAAAAAAAAAATAATTTTCTGTGTTTGTGAATTGTGTGCGCAGTAGCCGCACGTGCATCAACAAAGTAGTGCCAAGCGTGCGCCTGTGTCATAAGTAAAGGGCCGGCTGGCTTGACCGTTAAAGGGTGCTGTAACCCCCAAAGTACACTCCAGTCCAAACCAAAAAAAAAATAATTTTCTGTGTTTGTGAATTGTGTGCGCAGTAGCCGCACGTGCATCAACAAAGTAGTGCCAAGCGTGCGCCTGTGTCATAAGTAAAGGGCCAGCTGGCTTGACCGTTAAAGGGTGCTGTAACCCCCAAAGTACACTCCAGTTCAAACAAAAAAAAAAATTATTTTCTGTGTTTGTGAATTGTGTGCGCAGTAGCCGCACGTGCATCAACAAAGTAGTGCCAAGCGTGCGCCTGTGTCATAAGTAAAGGGCCGGCTGGCTTGACCATTAAAGGCTGCTGTAACCCCCAAAGTACACTCCAGTCCAAACCAAAAAAAAAAATATTTTCTGTGTTTGTGAATTGTGTGCGCAGTAGCCGCACGTGCATCAACAAAGTAGTGCCAAGCGTGCGCCTGTGTCATAAGTAAAGGGCCAGCTGGCTTGACTGTTAAAGGGTGCTGTAACCCCCAAAGTACACTCCAGTCCAAACCAAAAAAATATATATTTTCTGTGTTAGTGAATTGTGTGCGCAGTAGCCGCACGTGCATCAACAAAGTAGTGCCAAGCGTGCGCCTGTGTCATAAGTAAAGGGCCGGCTGGCTTGACCGTTAAAGGGTGCTGTAACCCCCAAAGTACACTCCAGTCCAAACCAAAAAAAAAATTATTTTCTGTGTTTGTGAATTGTGTGCGCAGTAGCCGCACGTGCATCAACAAAGTAGTGCCAAGCGTGCGCCTGTGTCATAAGTAAAGGGCCGGCTGGCTTGACCGTTAAAGGGTGCTGTAACCCCCAAAGTACACTCCAGTCCAAACCAAAAAAATATATATTTTCTGTGTTTGTGAAGTGTGTGCGCAGTAGCCGCACGTGCATCAACAAAGTAGTGCCAAGCGTGCGCCTGTGTCAAAAGTAATGGGCCGGCTGGCTTGACCGTTAAAGGGTGCTGTAACCCCAAAGTACACTCCAGTCCAAACCAAAAAAATATATATTTTCTGTGTTTGTGAATTGTGTGCGCAGTAGCCGCACGTGCATCAACAAAGTAGTGCCAAGCGTGCGCCTGTGTCATAAGTAAAAGGCCGGCTGGCTTGACCGTTAAAGGGTGCTGTAACCTCCAAAGTACACTCCAGTCCAAACCAAAAAAATATATATTTTCTGTGTTTGTGAATTGTGTGCGCAGTAGCCGCACGTGCATCAACAAAGTAGTGCCAAGCGTGCGCCTGTGTCAAAAGTAAAGGGCCGGCTGGCTTGACCGTTAAAGGGTGCTGTAACCCCCAAAGTACACTCCAGTCCAAACCAAAAAAAAATTATTTTCTGTGTTTGTGAATTGTGTGCGCAGTAGCCGCACGTGCATCAACAAAGTAGTGCCAAGCGTGCGCCTGTGTCATAAGTAAAGGGTCGGCTGGCTTGACCGTTAAAGGGTGCTGTAACCCCCAAAGTACACTCCAGTCCAAACCAAAAAAATATATTTTTTCTGTGTTTGTGAACTGTGTGCGCAGTAGCCGCACGTGCATCAACAAAGTAGTGCCAAGCGAGCGCCTGTGTCATAAGTAAAGGGCCGGCTGGCTTGACCATTAAAGGCTGCTGTAACCCCCAAAGTACACTCCAGTCCAAACCAAAAAAAAAATAATTTTCTGTGTTTGTGAATTGTGTGCGCAGTAGCCGCACGTGCATCAACAAAGTAGTGCCAAGCGTGCGCCTGTGTCATAAGTAAAGGGCCGGCTGGCTTGACCGTTAAAGGGTGCTGTAACCCCCAAAGTACACTCCAGTCCAAACCAAAAAAAAAATAATTTTCTGTGTTTGTGAATTGTGTGCGCAGTAGCCGCACGTGCATCAACAAAGTAGTGCCAAGCGTGCGCCTGTGTCATAAGTAAAGGGCCAGCTGGCTTGACCATTAAAGGGTGCTGTAACCCCCAAAGTACACTCCAGTTCAAAAAAAAAAAAAATTATTTTCTGTGTTTGTGAATTGTGTGCGCAGTAGCCGCACGTGCATCAACAAAGTAGTGCCAAGCGTGCGCCTGTGTCATAAGTAAAGGGCCGGCTGGCTTGACCATTAAAGGCTGCTGTAACCCCCAAAGTACACTCCAGTCCAAACCAAAAAAAAAAATATTTTCTGTGTTTGTGAATTGTGTGCGCAGTAGCCGCACGTGCATCAACAAAGTAGTGCCAAGCGTGCGCCTGTGTCATAAGTAAAGGGCCAGCTGGCTTGACCGTTAAAGGGTGCTGTAACCCCCAAAGTACACTCCAGTCCAAACCAAAAAAATATATATTTTCTGTGTTAGTGAATTGTGTGCGCAGTAGCCGCACGTGCATCAACAAAGTAGTGCCAAGCGTGCGCCTGTGTCATAAGTAAAGGGCCGGCTGGCTTGACCGTTAAAGGGTGCTGTAACCCCCAAAGTACACTCCAGTCCAAACCAAAAAAAAAATTATTTTCTGTGTTTGTGAATTGTGTGCGCAGTAGCCGCACGTGCATCAACAAAGTAGTGCCAAGCGTGCGCCTGTGTCATAAGTAAAGGGCCGGCTGGCTTGACCGTTAAAGGGTGCTGTAACCCCCAAAGTACACTCCAGTCCAAACCAAAAAAATATATATTTTCTGTGTTTGTGAATTGTGTGCGCAGTAGCCGCACGTGCATCAACAAAGTAGTGCCAAGCGTGCGCCTGTGTCATAAGTAAAGGGCCGACTGGCTTGACCGTTAAAGGGTGCTGTAACCCCCAAAGTACACTCCAGTCCAAACCAAAAAAATATATATTTTCTGTGTTTGTGAAGTGTGTGCGCAGTAGCCGCACGTGCATCAACAAAGTAGTGCCAAGCGTGCGCCTGTGTCAAAAGTAATGGGCCGGCTGGCTTGACCGTTAAAGGGTGCTGTAACCCCAAAGTACACTCCAGTCCAAACCAAAAAAATATATATTTTCTGTGTTTGTGAATTGTGTGCGCAGTAGCCGCACGTGCATCAACAAAGTAGTGCCAAGCGTGCGCCTGTGTCATAAGTAAAAGGCCGGCTGGCTTGACCGTTAAAGGGTGCTGTAACCCCCAAAGTACACTCCAGTCCAAACCAAAAAAATATATATTTTCTGTGTTTGTGAATTGTGTGCGCAGTAGCCGCACGTGCATCAACAAAGTAGTGCCAAGCGTGCGCCTGTGTCAAAAGTAAAGGGCCGGCTGGCTTGACCGTTAAAGGGTGCTGTAAGCCCCAAAGTACACTCCAGTCCAAACCAAAAAAAAAATTATTTTCTGTGTTTGTGAATTGTGTGCGCAGTAGCCGCACGTGCATCAACAAAGTAGTGCCAAGCGTGCGCCTGTGTCATAAGTAAAGGGTCGGCTGGCTTGACCGTTAAAGGGTGCTGTAACCCCCAAAGTACACTCCAGTCCAAACCAAAAAAATATATTTTTTCTGTGTTTGTGAACTGTGTGCGCAGTAGCCGCACGTGCATCAACAAAGTAGTGCCAAGCGAGCGCCTGTGTCATAAGTAAAAGGCCGGCTGGCTTGACCGTTAAAGGGTGCTGTAACCCCCAAAGTACACTTCAGTCCAAACCAAAAATAAAATTATTTTCTGTGTTTGTGAATTGTGTGCGCAGTAGCCGCACGTGCATCAACAAAGTAGTGCCAAGCGTGCGCCTGTGTCATAAGTAAAGGGCCAGCTGGCTTGACCATTAAAGGGTGCTGTAACCCCCAAAGTACACTCCAGTCCAAACCAAAAAAATATATATTTTCTGTGTTTGTGAATTGTGTGCGCAGTAGCCGCACGTGCATCAACAAAGTAGTGCCAAGCGTGCGCCTGTGTCATAAGTAAAGGGCCAGCTGGCTTGACCGTTAAAGGGTGCTGTAACCCCCAAAGTACACTCCAGTTCAAACCAAAAAAAAAAATATTTTCTGTGTTTGTGAATTGTGTGCGCAGTAGCCGCACGTGCATCAACAAAGTAGTGCCAAGCGTGCGCCTGTGTCATAAGTAAAGGGCCGGCTGGCTTGACCGTTAAAGGGTGCTGTAACCCCCAAAGTACACTCCAGTCCAAACCAAAAAAATATATATTTTCTGTGTTAGTGAATTGTGTGCGCAGTAGCCGCACGTGCATCAACAAGTAGTGCCAAGCGTGCGCCTGTGTCATAAGTAAAGGGCCGGCTGGCTTGACCGTTAAAGGGTACTGTAACCCCCAAAGTACACTCCAGTCCAAACCAAAAAAAAAATTATTTTCTGTGTTTGTGAATTGTGTGCGCAGTAGCCGCACGTGCATCAACAAAGTAGTGCCAAGCGTGCGCCTGTGTCATAAGTAAATGGCCGGCTGGCTTGACCGTTAAAGGGTGCTGTAGCCCCCAAAGTACACTCCAGTCCAAACCAAAAAAATATATATTTTCTGTGTTTGTGAATTGTGTGCGCAGTAGCCGCACGTGCATCAACAAAGTAGTGCCAAGCGTGCGCCTGTGTCATAAGTAAAGGGCCGGCTGGCTTGACCGTTAAAGGGTGCTGTAACCCCCAAAGTACACTCCAGTCCAAACCAAAAAAATATATATTTTCTGTGTTTGTGAATTGTGTGCGCAGTAGCAGTACGTGCATCAACAAAGTAGTGCAAAGCGTGTGTCTGTGTCATAAGTAAAGGGCCGGCTGGCTTGACCGTTAAAGGGTGCTGTAACCCCCAAAGTACACTCCAGTCCAAACCAAAAAAATATATATTTTCTGTGTTTGTGAATTGTGTGCGCAGTAGCCGCACGTGCATCAACAAAGTAGTGCCAAGCGTGCGCCTGTGTCATAAGTAAAGGGCCGGCTGGCATGACCGTTAAAGGGTGCTGTAACCCCAAAGTACACTCCAGTCCAAACCAAAAAAATATATATTTTCTGTGTTTGTGAATTGTGTGCGCAGTAGCCGCACGTGCATCAACAAAGTAGTGCCAAGCGTGCGCCTGTGTCAAAAGTAATGGGCCGGCTGGCTTGACCGTTAAAGGGTGCTGTAACCCAAAGTACACTCCAGTCCAAACCAAAAAAATATATATTTTCTGTGTTTGTGAATTGTGTGCGCAGTAGCCGCACGTGCATCAACAAAGTAGTGCCAAGCGTGCGCCTGTGTCATAAGTAAAAGGCCGGCTGGCTTGACCGTTAAAGGGTGCTGTAACCCCCAAAGTACACTCCAGTCCAAACCAAAAAAATATATATTTTCTGTGTTTGTGAATTGTGTGCGCAGTAGCCGCACGTGCATCAACAAAGTAGTGCCAAGCGTGCGCCTGTGTCATAAGTAAAGGGCCGGCTGGCTTGACCATTAAAGGGTGCTGTAACCCCCAAAGTACACTCCAGTCCAAACCAAAAAAATATATATTTTCTGTGTTTGTGAACTGTGTGCGCAGTAGCCGCACGTGCATCAACAAAGTAGTGCCAAGCGTGCGCCTGTGTCATAAGTAAAAGGCCGGCTGGCTTGACCGTTAAAGGGTGCTGTAACTCCCAAAGTACACTCCAGTCCAAACCAAAAAAAAAATTATTTTCTGTGTTTGTGAATTGTGTGCGCAGTAGCCGCACGTGCATCAACAAAGTAGTGCCAAGCGTGCGCCTGTGTCATAAGTAAAGGTCCGGCTGGCTTGACCGTTAAAGGGTGCTGTAACCCCCAAAGTACACTCCTGTCCAAACCAAAAAAATATATATTTTCTGTGTTTGTGAATTGTGTGCGCAGTAGCCGCACATGCATCAACAAAGTAGTGCCAAGCGTGCGCCTGTGTCATAAGTAAAGGGCCGGCTGGCTTGACCGTTAAAGGGTGCTGTAACCCTCAAAGTACACTCCAGTCCAAACCAAAAAAAAATTATTTTCTGTGTTTGTGAATTGTGTGCGCAGTAGCCGCACGTGCATCAACAAAGTAGTGCCAAGGGTGCGCCTGTGTCATAAGTAAAGGGCCAGCTGGCTTGACCATTAAAGGGTGCTGTAACCCCCAAAGTACACTCCAGTCCAAACCAAAAAAAAATTATTTTCTGTGTTTGTGAAGTGTGTGCGCAGTAGCCGCACGTGCATCAACAAAGTAGTGCCAAGCGTGCGTCTGTGTCATAAGTAAAAGGCCGGCTGGCTTGACCGTTAAAGGGTGCTGTAACCCCCAAATTACACAACAGTCCAAACCAAAAAAATATATATTTTCTGTGTTTGTGAATTGTGTGCGCAGTAGCCGCACGTGCATCATCAAAGTAGTGTCAAGCGTGCGCCTGTGTCATAAGTAAAGGGCCGGCTGGCTTGACCGTTAAAGGGTGCTGTAACCCCAAAGTACACTCCAGTCCAAACCAAAAAAATATATATTTTCTGTGTTTGTGAATTGTGTGCGCAGTAGCCGCACGTGCATCAACAAAGTAGTACCAAGCGTGCGCCTGTGTCAAAAGAAAAGGGCCGGCTGGCTTGACCGTTAAAGTTTGCTGTAACCCCCAAAGTACACTCCAGTCCAAACCAAAAAAATATATATTTTCTGTGTTTGTGAATTGTGTGCGCAGTAGCCGCACGTGCATCAACAAAGTAGTGCCAAGCGTGCGCCTGTGTCATAAGTAAAGGGCCGGCTGGCTTCACCATTAAAGGGTGCTGTAACCCCCAAAGTACACTCCAGTCCAAACCAAAAAAATATATATTTTCTGTGTTTGTGAACTGTGTGCGCAGTAGCCGCACGTGCATCAACAAAGTAGTGCCAAGCGTGCGCCTGTGTCATAAGTAAAAGGCCGGGTGGCTTGACCGTTAAAGGGTGCTGTAACCCCCAAAGTACACTCCAGTCCAAACCAGAAAAAAAATTATTTTCTGTGTTTGTGAATTGTGTGCGCAGTAGCCGCACGTGCATCAACAAAGTAGTGCCAAGCGTGCGCCTGTGTCATAAGTAAAGGGCCGGCTGGCTTGAACATTAAAGGGTGCTGTAACCCCCAAAGTACACTCCAGTCCAAACCAAAAAAATATATATTTTCTGTGTTTGTGAATTGTGTGCGCAGTAGCCGCACGTGCATCAACAAAGTAGTGCCAAGCGTGCGCCTGTGTCATAAGTAAAGGGCCGGCTGGCTTGACCGTTAGAGGGTGCTGTAACCCCCAAAGTACACTCCAGTCCAAACCAAAAAAATATATATTTTCTGTGTTAGTGAATTGTGTGCGCAGTAGCCGCACGTGCATCAACAAAGTAGTGCCAAGTGTGCGCCTGTGTCATAAGTAAAGGGCCGGCTGGCTTGACCATTAAAGGGTGCTGTAACCCCCAAAGTACACTCCAGTCCAAACCAAAAAAATATATATTTTCTGTGTTTGTGAATTGTGTGCGCAGTAGCCGCACGTGCATCAACAAAGTAGTGCCAAGCGTGCGCCTGTGTCATAAGTAAAGGGCCAGCTGGCTTGACCGTTAAAGGGTGCTGTAACCCCCAAAGTACACTCCAGTTCAAACCAAAAAAAAAAATATTTTCTGTGTTTGTGAATTGTGTGCGCAGTAGCCGCACGTGCATCAACAAAGTAGTGCCAAGCGTGCGCCTGTGTCATAAGTAAAGGGCCGGCTGGCTTGACCATTAAAGGGTGCTGTAACCCCCAAAGTACACTCCAGTCCAAACCAAAAAAATATATATTTTCTGTGTTAGTGAATTGTGTGCGCAGTAGCCGCACGTGCATCAACAAGTAGTGCCAAGCGTGCGCCTGTGTCATAAGTAAAGGGCCGGCTGGCTTGACCGTTAAAGGGTACTGTAACCCCCAAAGTACACTCCAGTCCAAACCAAAAAAAAAATTATTTTCTGTGTTTGTGAATTGTGTGCGCAGTAGCCGCACGTGCATCAACAAAGTAGTGCCAAGCGTGCGCCTGTGTCATAAGTAAAAGGCCAGCTGGCTTGACCGTTAAAGGGTGCTGTAGCCCCCAAAGTACACTCCAGTCCAAACCAAAAAAATATATATTTTCTGTGTTTGTGAATTGTGTGCGCAGTAGCCGCACGTGCATCAACAAAGTAGTGCCAAGCGTGCGCCTGTGTCATAAGTAAAGGGCCGGCTGGCTTGACCGTTAAAGGGTGCTGTAACCCCCAAAGTACACTCCAGTCCAAACCAAAAAAATATATATTTTCTGTGTTTGTGAATTGTGTGCGCAGTAGCCGCACGTGCATCAACAACGTAGTGCCAAGCGTGCGCCTGTGTCATAAGTAAAGGGCCGGCTGGCTTGACCGTTAAAGGGTGCTGTAACCCCAAAGTACACTCCAGTCCAAACCAAAAAAATATATATTTTCTGTGTTTGTGAATTGTGTGCGCAGTAGCCGCACGTGCATCAACAAAGTAGTGCCAAGCGTGCGCCTGTGTCAAAAGTAATGGGCCGGCTGGCTTGACCGTTAAAGGGTGCTGTAACCCCAAAGTACACTCCAGTCCAAACCAAAAAAATATATATTTTCTGTGTTTGTGAATTGTGTGCGCAGTAGCCGCACGTGCATCAACAAAGTAGTGCCAAGCGTGCGCCTGTGTCATAAGTAAAAGGCCGGCTGGCTTGACCGTTAAAGGGTGCTGTAACCCCCAAAGTACACTCCAGTCCAAACCAAAAAAATATATATTTTCTGTGTTTGTGAATTGTGTGCGCAGTAGCCGCACGTGCATCAACAAAGTAGTGCCAAGCGTGCGCCCTGTGTCATAAGTAAAGGGCCGGCTGGCTTGACCATTAAAGGGTGCTGTAACCCCCAAAGTACACTCCAGTCCAAACCAAAAAAATATATATTTTCTGTGTTTGTGAACTGTGTGCGCAGTAGCCGCACGTGCATCAACAAAGTAGTGCCAAGCGTGCGCCTGTGTCATAAGTAAAAGGCCGGCTGGCTTGACCGTTAAAGGGTGCTGTAACCCCCAAAGTACACTCCAGTCCAAACCAAAAAAAAAATTATTTTCTGTGTTTGTGAATTGTGTGCGCAGTAGCCGCACGTGCATCAACAAAGTAGTGCCAAGCGTGCGCCTGTGTCATAAGTAAAGGGCCGGCTGGCTTGACCGTTAAAGGGTGCTGTAACCCCCAAAGTACACTCCAGTCCAAACCAAAAAAATATATATTTTCTGTGTTTGTGAATTGTGTGCGCAGTAGCCGCACGTGCATCAACAAAGTAGTGCCAAGCGTGCGCCTGTGTCATAAGTAAAGGGCCGGCTGGCTTGACCGTTAAAGGGTGCTGTAACCCTCAAAGTACACTCCAGTCCAAACCAAAAAAAAAATATTTTCTGTGTTTGTGAATTGTGTGCGCAGTAGCCGCACGTGCATCAACAAAGTAGTGCCAAGGGTGCGCCTGTGTCATAAGTAAAGGGCCAGCTGGCTTGACCATTAAAGGGTGCTGTAACCCCCAAAGTACACTCCAGTCCAAACCAAAAAAAAAATTATTTTCTGTGTTTGTGAATTGTGTGCGCAGTAGCCGCACGTGCATCAACAAAGTAGTGCCAAGCGTGCGCCTGTGTCATAAGTAAAGGGCCGGCTGGCTTGACCATTAAAGGCTGCTGTAACCCCCAAAGTACACTCCAGTCCAAACCAAAAAAAAAATTATTTTCTGGGTTTGTGAATTGTGTGCGCAGAAGCCGCACGTGCATCAACAAAGTAGTGCCAAGCGTGCGCCTGTGTCATAAGTAAAGGGCCGGCTGGCTTGACCATTAAAGGGTGCTGTAACCCCCAAAGTACACTCCAGTCCAAACCAAAAAAATATATATTTTCTGTGTTTGTGAATTGTGTGCGCAGTAGCCGCACGTGCATCAACAAAGTAGTGCCAAGCGTGCGCCTGTGTCATAAGTAAAGGGCCGGCTGGCTTGACCATTAAAGGGTGCTGTAACCCCCAAAGTACACTCCAGTCCAAACCAAAAAAATATATATTTTCTGTGTTTGTGAACTGTGTGCGCAGTAGCTGCACGTGCATCATCAAAGTAGTGCCAAGCGTGCACCTGTGTCATAAGTAAACGGCTGGCTGGCTTGACCGTTAAAGGGTGCTGTAACCCCCAAAGTACACTCCAGTCCAAACCAAAAAAAAAATTATTTTCTGTGTTAGTGAATTGTGTGCGCAGTAGCCGCACGTGCATCAACAAAGTAGTGCCAAGCGTGCGCCTGTGTCATAAGTAAAGGACCAGCTGGCTTGACCGTTAAAGGGTGCTGTAACCCCCAAAGTACACTCCAGTCCAAACCAAAAAAAAAATAATTTTCTGTGATTGTGAATTGTGTGCGCAGTAGCCGCACGTGCATCAACAAAGTAGTGCCAAGCGTGCGCCTGTGTCATAAGTAAAGGGCCGGCTGGCTTGACCGTTAAAGGGTGCTGTAACCCCCAAAGTACACTCCAGTCCAAACCAAAAAAATATTTTTTTTCTGTGTTTGTGAATTGTGTGCGCAGTAGCCGCACGTGCATCAACAAAGTAGTGCCAAGCGTGCGCCTGTGTCATAAGTAAAGGGCCGGCTGGCTTGACCATTAAAGGGTGCTGTAACCCCCAAAGTACACTCCAGTCCAAACCAAAAAAATATATATTTTCTGTGTTTGTGAAGTGTGTGCGCAGTAGCCGCACGTGCATCAACAAAGTAGTGCCAAGCGTGCGTCTGTGTCATAAGTAAAAGGCCGGCTGGCTTGACCGTTAAAGGGTGCTGTAACCCCCAAATTACACAACAGTCCAAACCAAAAAAATATATATTTTCTGTGTTTGTGAATTGTGTGCGCAGTAGCCGCACGTGCATCATCAAAGTAGTGTCAAGCGTGCGCCTGTGTCATAAGTAAAGGGCCGGCTGGCTTGACCGTTAAAGGGTGCTGTAACCCCAAAGTACACTCCAGTCCAAACCAAAAAAATATATATTTTCTGTGTTAGTGAATTGTGTGCGCAGTAGCCGCACGTGCATCAACAAAGTAGTACCAAGCGTGCGCCTGTGTCAAAAGAAAAGGGCCGGCTGGCTTGACCGTTAAAGTTTGCTGTAACCCCCAAAGTACACTCCAGTCCAAACCAAAAAAAAATTATTTTCTGTGTTTGTGAATTGTGTGCGCAGTAGCCGCACGTGCATCAACAAAGTAGTGCCAAGCGTGCGCCTGTGTCATAAGTAAAGGGCCGGCTGGCTTCACCATTAAAGGGTGCTGTAACCCCCAAAGTACACTCCAGTCCAAACCAAAAAAATATATATTTTCTGTGTTTGTGAACTGTGTGCGCAGTAGCCGCACGTGCATCAACAAAGTAGTGCCAAGCGTGCGCCTGTGTCATAAGTAAAAGGCCGGGTGGCTTGACCATTAAAGGGTGCTGTAACCCCCAAAGTACACTCCAGTCCAAACCAAAAAAAAAATTATTTTCTGTGTTTGTGAATTGTGTGCGCAGTAGCCGCACGTGCATCAACAAAGTAGTGCCAAGCGTGCGCCTGTGTCATAAGTAAAGGGCCGGCTGGCTTGAACATTAAAGGGTGCTGTAACCCCCAAAGTACACTCCAGTCCAAACCAAAAAAATATATATTTTCTGTGTTTGTGAATTGTGTGCGCAGTAGCCGCACGTGCATCAACAAAGTAGTGCCAAGCGTGCGCCTGTGTCATAAGTAAAGGGCCGGCTGGCTTGACCGTTAAAGGGTGCTGTAACCCCCAAAGTACACTCCAGTCCAAACCAAAAAAATATATATTTTCTGTGTTAGTGAATTGTGTGCGCAGTAGCCGCACGTGCATCAACAAAGTAGTGCCAAGCGTGCGCCTGTGTCATAAGTAAAGGGCCGGCTGGCTTGACCATTAAAGGGTGCTGTAACCCCCAAAGTACACTCCAGTCCAAACCAAAAAAATATATATTTTCTGTGTTTGTGAATTGTGTGCGCAGTAGCCGCACGTACATCAACAAAGTAGTGCCAAGCGTGCGCCTGTGTCATAAGTAAAGGGCCAGCTGGCTTGACCGTTAAAGGGTGCTGTAACCCCCAAAGTACACTCCAGTTCAAACCAAAAAAAAAAATATTTTCTGTGTTTGTGAATTGTGTGCGCAGTAGCCGCACGTGCATCAACAAAGTAGTGCCAAGCGTGCGCCTGTGTCATAAGTAAAGGGCCGGCTGGCTTGACCGTTAAAGGGTGCTGTAACCCCCAAAGTACACTCCAGTCCAAACCAAAAAAATATATATTTTCTGTGTTAGTGAATTGTGTGCGCAGTAGCCGCACGTGCATCAACAAGTAGTGCCAAGCGTGCGCCTGTGTCATAAGTAAAGGGCCGGCTGGCTTGACCGTTAAAGGGTACTGTAACCCCCAAAGTACACTCCAGTCCAAACCAAAAAAAAAATTATTTTCTGTGTTTGTGAATTGTGTGCGCAGTAGCCGCACGTGCATCAACAAAGTAGTGCCAAGCGTGCGCCTGTGTCATAAGTAAAGGGCCAGCTGGCTTGACCGTTAAAGGGTGCTGTAACCCCAAAGTACACTCCAGTCCAAACCAAAAAAATATATATTTTCTGTGTTTGTGAATTGTGTGCGCAGTAGCCGCACGTGCATCAACAAAGTAGTGCCAAGCGTGCGCCTGTGTCAAAAGTAATGGGCCGGCTGGCTTGACCGTTAAAGGGTGCTGTAACCCCAAAGTACACTCCAGTCCAAACCAAAAAAATATATATTTTCTGTGTTTGTGAATTGTGTGCGCAGTAGCCGCACGTGCATCAACAAAGTAGTGCCAAGCGTGCGCCTGTGTCATAAGTAAAAGGCCGGCTGGCTTGACCGTTAAAGGGTGCTGTAACCCCCAAAGTACACTCCAGTCCAAACCAAAAAAATATATATTTTCTGTGTTTGTGAATTGTGTGCGCAGTAGCCGCACGTGCATCAACAAAGTAGTGCCAAGCGTGCGCCTGTGTCATAAGTAAAGGGCCGGCTGGCTTGACCATTAAAGGGTGCTGTAACCCCCAAAGTACACTCCAGTCCAAACCAAAAAAATATATATTTTCTGTGTTTGTGAACTGTGTGCGCAGTAGCCGCACGTGCATCAACAAAGTAGTGCCAAGCGTGCGCCTGTGTCATAAGTAAAAGGCCGGCTGGCTTGACCGTTAAAGGGTGCTGTAACCCCCAAAGTACACTCCAGTCCAAACCAAAAAAAAAATTATTTTCTGTGTTTGTGAATTGTGTGCGCAGTAGCCGCACGTGCATCAACAAAGTAGTGCCAAGCGTGCGCCTGTGTCATAAGTAAAGGGCCGGCTGGCTTGACCGTTAAAGGGTGCTGTAACCCCCAAAGTACACTCCAGTCCAAACCAAAAAAATATATATTTTCTGTGTTTGTGAATTGTGTGCGCAGTAGCCGCACGTGCATCAACAAAGTAGTGCCAAGCGTGCGCCTGTGTCATAAGTAAAGGGCCGGCTGGCTTGACCGTTAAAGGGTGCTGTAACCCTCAAAGTACACTCCAGTCCAAACCAAAAAAAAAATATTTTCTGTGTTTGTGAATTGTGTGCGCAGTAGCCGCACGTGCATCAACAAAGTAGTGCCAAGGGTGCGCCTGTGTCATAAGTAAAGGGCCAGCTGGCTTGACCATTAAAGGGTGCTGTAACCCCCAAAGTACACTCCAGTCCAAACCAAAAAAAAAATTATTTTCTGTGTTTGTGAATTGTGTGCGCAGTAGCCGCACGTGCATCAACAAAGTAGTGCCAAGCGTGCGCCTGTGTCATAAGTAAAGGGCCGGCTGGCTTGACCATTAAAGGCTGCTGTAACCCCCAAAGTACACTCCAGTCCAAACCAAAAAAAAAATTATTTTCTGGGTTTGTGAATTGTGTGCGCAGAAGCCGCACGTGCATCAACAAAGTAGTGCCAAGCGTGCGCCTGTGTCATAAGTAAAGGGCCGGCTGGCTTGACCGTTAAAGGGTGCTGTAACCCCCAAAGTACACTCCAGTCCAAACCAAAAAAATATATATTTTCTGTGTTTGTGAATTGTGTGCGCAGTAGCCGCACGTGCATCAACAAAGTAGTGCCAAGCGTGCGCCTGTGTCATAAGTAAAGGGCCGGCTGGCTTGACCGTTAAAGGGTGCTGTAACCCCCAAAGTACACTCCAGTCCAAACCAAAAAAATATATATTTTCTGTGTTTGTGAAGTGTGTGCGCAGTAGCCGCACTTGCATCAACAAAGTAGTGCCAAGCGTGCGTCTGTGTCATAAGTAAAGGGCCGGCTGGCTTGACCATTAAAGCGTGCTTTAACCCCCAAAGTACACTCCAGTCCAAACCAAAAAAAAATATATTTTCTGTGTTTGTGAATTGTGTGCGCAGTAGCCGCATGTGCATCAACAAAGTAGTGCCAAGCGTGCGCCTGTGTCATAAGTAAAGGGCCGGCTGGCTTGACCGTTAAAGGGTGCTGTAACCCCAAAGTACACTCCAGTCCAAACCAAAAAAATATATATTTTCTGTGTTTGTGAATTGTGTGCGCAGTAGCCGCACGTGCATCAACAAAGTAGTGCCAAGCGTGCGCCTGTGTCATAAGTAAAGGGCCGGCTGGCTTGACCATTAAAGGGTGCTGTAACCCCCAAAGTACACTCCAGTCCAAACCAAAAAAATATATATTTTCTGTGTTTGTGAAGTGTGTGCGCAGTAGCCGCACGTGCATCAACAAAGTAGTGCCAAGCGTGCGCCTGTGTCATAAGTAAAGGGCCGGCTGGCTTGACCATTAAAGGGTGCTGTAACCCCCAAAGTACACTCCAGTCCAAACCAAAAAAATATATATTTTCTGTGTTTGTGAACTGTGTGCGCAGTAGCTGCACGTGCATCATCAAAGTAGTGCCAAGCGTGCACCTGTGTCATAAGTAAACGGCCGGCTGGCTTGACCGTTAAAGGGTGCTGTAACCCCCAAAGTACACTCCAGTCCAAACCAAAAAAAAAATTATTTTCTGTGTTAGTGAATTGTGTGCGCAGTAGCCGCACGTGCATCAACAAAGTAGTGCCAAGCGTGCGCCTGTGTCATAAGTAAAGGGCCAGCTGGCTTGACCGTTAAAGGGTGCTGTAACCCCCAAAGTACACTCCAGTCCAAACCAGAAAAAAAATTATTTTCTGTGATTGTGAATTGTGTGCGCAGTAGCCGCACGTGCATCAACAAAGTAGTGCCAAGCGTGCGCCTGTGTCATCAGTAAAGGGCCGGCTGGCTTGACCGTTAAAGGGTGCTGTAACCCCCAAAGTACACTCCAGTCCAAACCAAAAAAATATATATTTTCTGTGTTTGTGAATTGTGTGCGCAGTAGCCGCACGTGCATCAACAAAGTAGTGCCAAGCGTGCGCCTGTGTCATAAGTAAAGGGCCGGCTGGCTTGACCATTAAAGGGTGCTGTAACCCCCAAAGTACACTCCAGTCCAAACCAAAAAAATATATATTTTCTGTGTTTGTGAACTGTGTGCGCAGTAGCTGCACGTGCATCATCAAAGTAGTGCCAAGCGTGCACCTGTGTCATAAGTAAATGGCCGGCTGGCTTGACCGTTAAAGGGTGCTGTAACCCCCAAAGTACACTCCAGTCCAAACCCAAAAAAAAATTATTTTCTGTGTTAGTGAATTGTGTGCGCAGTAGCCGCACGTGCATCAACAAAGTAGTGCCAAGCGTGCGCCTGTGTCATAAGTAAAGGGCCAGCTGGCTTGACCGTTAAAGGGTGCTGTAACCCCCAAAGTACACTCCAGTCCAAACCAAAAAAAAAATTATTTTCTGTGATTGTGAATTGTGTGCGCAGTAGCCGCACGTGCATCAACAAAGTAGTGCCAAGCGTGCGCCTGTGTCATAAGTAAAGGGCCGGCTGGCTTGACCGTTAAAGGGTGCTGTAACCCCCAAAGTACACTCCAGTCCAAACCAAAAAAATATATATTTTCTGTGTTTGTGAATTGTGTGCGCAGTAGCCGCACGTGCATCAACAAAGTAGTGCCAAGCGTGCGCCTGTGTCATAAGTAAAGGGCCGGCTGGCTTGATCATTAAAGGGTGCTGTAACCCCCAAAGTACACTCCAGTCCAAACCAAAAAAATATATATTTTCTGTGTTTGTGAAGTGTGTGCGCAGTAGCCGCACGTGCATCAACAAAGTAGTGCCAAGCGTGCGTCTGTGTCATAAGTAAAAGGCCGGCTGGCTTGACCGTTAAAGGGTGCTGTAACCCCCAAATTACACAACAGTCCAAACCAAAAAAATATATATTTTCTGTGTTTGTGAATTGTGTGCGCAGTAGCCGCACGTGCATCATCAAAGTAGTGTCAAGCGTGCGCCTGTGTCATAAGTAAAGGGCCGGCTGGCTTGACCGTTAAAGGGTGCTGTAACCCCAAAGTACACTCCAGTCCAAACCAAAAAAATATATATTTTCTGTGTTTGTGAATTGTGTGCGCAGTAGCCGCACGTGCATCAACAAAGTAGTACCAAGCGTGCGCCTGTGTCAAAAGAAAAGGGCCGGCTGGCTTGACCGTTAAAGTTTGCTGTAACCCCCAAAGTACACTCCAGTCCAAACCAAAAAAAAATTATTTTCTGTGTTTGTGAATTGTGTGCGCAGTAGCCGCACGTGCATCAACAAAGTAGTGCCAAGCGTGCGCCTGTGTCATAAGTAAAGGGCCGGCTGGCTTCACCATTAAAGGGTGCTGTAACCCCCAAAGTACACTCCAGTCCAAACCAAAAAAATATATATTTTCTGTGTTTGTGAACTGTGTGCGCAGTAGCCGCACGTGCATCAACAAAGTAGTGCCAAGCGTGCGCCTGTGTCATAAGTAAAAGGCCGGGTGGCTTGACCGTTAAAGGGTGCTGTAACCCCCAAAGTACACTCCAGTCCAAACCAAAAAAAAAATTATTTTCTGTGTTTGTGAATTGTGTGCGCAGTAGCCGCACGTGCATCAACAAAGTAGTGCCAAGCGTGCGCCTGTGTCATAAGTAAAGGGCCGGCTGGCTTGAACATTAAAGGGTGCTGTAACCCCCAAAGTACACTCCAGTCCAAACCAAAAAAATATATATTTTCTGTGTTTGTGAATTGTGTGCGCAGTAGCCGCACGTGCATCAACAAAGTAGTGCCAAGCGTGCGCCTGTGTCATAAGTAAAGGGCCGGCTGGCTTGACCGTTAAAGGGTGCTGTAACCCCCAAAGTACACTCCAGTCCAAACCAAAAAAAAAATTATTTTCTGTGTTTGTGAATTGTGTGCGCAGTAGCCGCACGTGCATCAACAAAGTAGTGCCAAGCGTGCGCCTGTGTCATAAGTAAAGGGCCAGCTGGCTTGACCATTAAAGGGTGCTGTAACCCCCAAAGTACACTCCAGTCCAAACCAAAAAAAAAAATATTTTCTGTGTTTGTGAATTGTGTGCGCAGTAGCCGCACGTGCATCAACAAAGTAGTGCCAAGCGTGCGCCTGTGTCATAAGTAAAGGGCCGGCTGGCTTGACCATTAAAGGCTGCTGTAACCCCCAAAGTACACTCCAGTCCAAACCAAAAAAAAAATTATTTTCTGTGTTTGTGAATTGTGTGCGCAGTAGCCGCACGTGCATCAACAAAGTAGTGCCAAGCGTGCGCCTGTGTCATAAGTAAAGGGCCGGCTGGCTTGACCGTTAAAGGGTGCTGTAACCCCCAAAGTACACTCCAGTCCAAACCAAAAAAATATATATTTTCTGTGTTTGTGAAGTGTGTGCGCAGTAGCCGCACGTGCATCAACAAAGTAGTGCCAAGCGTGCGTCTGTGTCATAAGTAAAGGGCCGGCTGGCTTGACCGTTAAAGGGTGCTGTAACCCCCAAAGTACACTCCAGTCCAAACCAAAAAAATATATATTTTCTGTGTTTGTGAATTGTGTGCGCAGTAGCCGCACGTGCATCAACAAAGTAGTGCCAAGCGTGCGCCTGTGTCATAAGTAAAGGGCCGGCTGGCTTGACCATTAAAGGGTACTGTAACCCCAAAGTACACTCCAGTCCAAACCAAAAAAATATATATTTTCTGTGTTTGTGAATTGTGTGCGCAGTAGCCGCACGTGCATCAACAAAGTAGTGCCAAGCGTGCGCCTGTGTCATAAGTAAAGGGCCGGCTGGCTTGACCGTTAAAGGGTGCTGCAACCCCCAAAGTACACTCCAGTCCAAACCAAAAAAAAAAATATTTTCTGTGTTTGTGAATTGTGTGCGCAGTAGCCGCACGTGCATCAACAAAGTAGTGCCAAGCGTGCGCCTGTGTCATAAGTAAAGGGCCGGCTGGCTTGACCATTAAAGGGTGCTGTAACCCCCAAAGTACACTCCAGTCCAAACCAAAAAAATATATATTTTCTGTGTTTGTGAACTGTGTGCGCAGTAGCTGCACGTGCATCATCAAAGTAGTGCCAAGCGTGCACCTGTGTCATAAGTAAACGGCCGGCTGGCTTGACCGTTAAAGGGTGCTGTAACCCTCAAAGTACACTCCAGTCCAAACCAAAAAAAAAATTATTTTCTGTGTTAGTGAATTGTGTGCGCAGTAGCCGCACGTGCATCAACAAAGTAGTGCCAAGCGTGCGCCTGTGTCATAAGTAAAGGGCCAGCTGGCTTGACCGTTAAAGGGTGCTGTAACCCCCAAAGTACACTCCAGTCCAAACCAAAAAAAAAATTATTTTCTGTGATTGTGAATTGTGTGCGCAGTAGCCGCACGTGCATCAACAAAGTAGTGCCAAGCGTGCGCCTGTGTCATAAGTAAAGGGCCGGCTGGCTTGACCGTTAAAGGGTGCTGTAACCCCCAAAGTACACTCCAGTCCAAACCAAAAAAATATATATTTTCTGTGTTTGTGAATTGTGTGCGCAGTAGCCGCACGTGCATCAACAAAGTAGTGCCAAGCGTGCGCCTGTGTCATAAGTAAAGGGCCGGCTGGCTTGATCATTAAAGGGTGCTGTAACCCCCAAAGTACACTCCAGTCCAAACCAAAAAAATATATATTTTCTGTGTTTGTGAAGTGTGTGCGCAGTAGCCGCACGTGCATCAACAAAGTAGTGCCAAGCGTTCGTCTGTGTCATAAGTAAAAGGCCGGCTGGCTTGACCGTTAAAGGGTGCTGTAACCCCCAAATTACACAACAGTCCAAACCAAAAAAATATATATTTTCTGTGTTTGTGAATTGTGTGCGCAGTAGCCGCACGTGCATCAACAAAGTAGTGCCAAGCGTGCGCCTGTGTCATAAGTAAAGGGCCGGCTGGCTTCACCATTAAAGGGTGCTGTAACCCCCAAAGTACACTCCAGTCCAAACCAAAAAAATATATATTTTCTGTGTTTGTGAACTGTGTGCGCAGTAGCCGCACGTGCATCAACAAAGTAGTGCCAAGCGTGCGCCTGTGTCATAAGTAAAAGGCCGGGTGGCATGACCGTTAAAGGGTGCTGTAACCCCCAAAGTACACTCCAGTCCAAACCAAAAAAAAAATTATTTTCTGTGTTTGTGAATTGTGTGCGCAGTAGCCGCACGTGCATCAACAAAGTAGTGCCAAGCGTGCGCCTGTGTCATAAGTAAAGGGCCAGCTGGCTTGACCATTAAAGGGTGCTGTAACCCCCAAAGTACACTCCAGTCCAAACCAAAAAAAAAAATATTTTCTGTGTTTGTGAATTGTGTGCGCAGTAGCCGCACGTGCATCAACAAAGTAGTGCCAAGCGTGCGCCTGTGTCATAAGTAAAGGGCCGGCTGGCTTGACCATTAAAGGCTGCTGTAACCCCCAAAGTACACTACAGTCCAAACCAAAAAAAAAATTATTTTCTGTGTTTGTGAATTGTGTGCGCAGTAGCCGCACGTGCATCAACAAAGTAGTGCCAAGCGTGCGCCTGTGTCATAAGTAAAGGGCCGGCTGGCTTGACCGTTAAAGGGTGCTGTAACCCCCAAAGTACACTCCAGTCCAAACCAAAAAAATATATATTTTCTGTGTTTGTGAAGTGTGTGCGCAGTAGCCGCACGTGCATCAACAAAGTAGTGCCAAGCGTGCGTCTGTGTCATAAGTAAAGGGCCGGCTGGCTTGACCGTTAAAGGGTGCTGTAACCCCCAAAGTACACTCCAGTCCAAACCAAAAAAATATATATTTTCTGTGTTTGTGAATTGTGTGCGCAGTAGCCGCACGTGCATCAACAAAGTAGTGCCAAGCGTGCGCCTGTGTCATAAGTAAAGGGCCGGCTGGCTTGACCATTAAAGGGTACTGTAACCCCAAAGTACACTCCAGTCCAAACCAAAAAAATATATATTTTCTGTGTTTGTGAATTGTGTGCGCAGTAGCCGCACGTGCATCAACAAAGTAGTGCCAAGCGTGCGCCTGTGTCATAAGTAAAGGGCCGGCTGGCTTGACCGTTAAAGGGTGCTGCAACCCCCAAAGTACACTCCAGTCCAAACCAAAAAAAAATATATTTTCTGTGTTTGTGAATTGTGTGCGCAGTAGCCGCACGTGCATCAACAAAGTAGTGCCAAGCGTGCGCCTGTGTCATAAGTAAAGGGCCGGCTGGCTTGACCATTAAAGGGTGCTGTAACCCCCAAAGTACACTCCTGTCCAAACCAAAAAAATATATATTTTCTGTGTTTGTGAACTGTGTGCGCAGTAGCTGCACGTGCATCAACAAAGTAGTGCCAAGCGTGCGCCTGTGTCATAAGTAAAGGGCCGGCTGGCTTGACCGTTAAAGGGTGCTGTAACCCCCAAAGTACACTCCAGTCCAAACCAAAAAAAAAATTATTTTCTGTGTTTGTGAATTGTGTGCGCAGTAGCCGCACGTGCATCAACAAAGTAGTGCCAAGCGTGCGCCTGTGTTATAAGTAAAGGGCCGGCTGGCTTGACCGTTAAAGGGTGCTGTAACCCCCAAAGTACACTCCAGTCCAAACCAAAAAAAAAATTATTTTCTGTGTTTGTGAACTGTGTGCGCAGTAGTCGCACGTGCATCAACAAAGTAGTGCCAAGCGTGCGCCTGTGTCATAAGTAAAAGGCCGGCTGGCTTGACCGTTAAAGGGTGCTGTAACCCCCAAAGTACACTCCAGTCCAAACCAAAAAAAAAATTATTTTCTGTGTTTGTGAATTGTGTGCGCAGTAGCCGCACGTGCATCAACAAAGTAGTGCCAAGCGTGCGCCTGTGTCATAAGTAAAGGGCCAGCTGGCTTGACCATTAAAGGGTGCTGTAACCCCCAAAGTACACTCCAGTCCAAACCAAAAAAAAATATATTTTCTTTGTTTGTGAATTGTGTGCGCAGTAGCCGCACGTGCATCAACAAAGTAGTGCCAAGCGTGCGCCTGTGTCATAAGTAAAGGGCCGGCTGGCTTGACCATTAAAGGCTGCTGTAACCCCCAAAGTACACTCCAGTCCAAACCAAAAAAAAAATTATTTTCTGTGTTTGTGAATTGTGTGCGCAGTAGCCGCACGTGCATCAACAAAGTAGTGCCAAGCGTGCGCCTGTGTCATAAGTAAAGGGCCGGCTGGCTTGACCGTTAAAGGGTGCTGTAACCCCCAAAGTACACTCCAGTCCAAACCAAAAAAATATATATTTTCTGTGTTAGTGAATTGTGTGCGCAGTAGCCGCACGTGCATCAACAAAGTAGTGCCAAGCGTGCACCAGTGTCATAAGTAAAGGGCCGGCTGGCTTGACCGTTAAAGGGTGCTGTAACCCCCAAAGTACACTCCAGTCCAAACCAAAAAAAAAATTATTTTCTGTGTTTGTGAATTGTGTGCGCAGTAGCCGCACGTGCATCAACAAAGTAGTGCCAAGCGTGCGCCTGTGTCATAAGTAAAGGGCCGGCTGGCTTGACCGTTAAAGGGTGCTGTAACCCCCAAAGTACACTCCAGTCCAAACCAAAAAAATATATATTTTCTGTGTTTGTGAATAGTGTGCGCAGTAGCCGCACGTGCATCAACAAAGTAGTGCCAAGCGTGCGCCTGTGTCATAAGTAAAGGGCCGGCTAGCTTGACCGTTAAAGGGTGCTGTAACCCCCAAAGTACACTCCAGTCCAAACCAAAAAAATATATATTTTCTGTGTTTGTGAATTGTGTGCGCAGTAGCCGCACGTGCATCAACAAAGTAGTGCCAAGCGTGCGCCTGTGTCATAAGTAAAGGGCCGGCTGGCTTGACCGTTAAAGGGTGCTGTAACCCCAAAGTACACTCCAGTCCAAACCAAAAAAATATATATTTTCTGTGTTTGTGAATTGTGTGCGCAGTAGCCGCACGTGCATCAACAAAGTAGTGCCAAGCGTGCGCCTGTGTCATAAGTAAAGGGCCGGCTGGCTTGACCGTTAAAGGGTGCTGTAACCCCCAAAGTACACTCCAGTCCAAACCAAAAAAAAAATTATTTTCTGTGTTTGTGAATTGTGTGCGCAGTAGCCGCACGTGCATCAACAAAGTAGTGCCAAGCGTGCGCCTGTGTCATAAGTAAAGGGCCGGCTGGCTTGACCATTAAAGGTTGCTGTAACCCCCAAAGTGCACTCCAGTCCAAACCAAAAAAATATATATTTTCTGTGTTTGTGAACTGTGTGCGCAGTAGCTGCACGTGCATTAACAAAGTAGTGCCAAGCGTGCGCCTGTGTCATAAGTAAAGGGCCGGCTGGCTTGACCGTTAAAGGGTGCTGTAACCCCCAAAGTACACTCCAGTCCAAACCAAAAAAATATATATTTTCTGTGTTTGTGAACTGTGTGCGCAGTAGTCGCACGTGCATCAACAAAGTAGTGCCAAGCGTGCGCCTGTGTCATAAGTAAAATGCCGGCTGGCTTGACCGTTAAAGGGTGCTGTAACCCCCAAAGTACACTCCAGTCCAAACCAAAAAAAAAATTATTTTCTGTGTTTGTGAATTGTGTGCGCAGTAGCCGCACGTGCATCAACAAAGTAGTGCCAAGCGTGCGCCTGTGTCATAAGTAAAGGGCCAGCTGGCTTGACCGTTAAAGGGTGCTGTAACCCCCAAAGTACACTCCAGTCCAGACCAAAAAAATATATATTTTCTGTGTTAGTGAATTGTGTGCGCAGTAGCCACACGTGCATCTACAAAGTTGTGCCAAGCGTGCGCCTGTGTCATAAGTAAAGGGCCGGCTGGCTTGACCGTTAAAGGGTGCTGTAACCCCAAAGTACACTCCAGTCCAAACCAAAAAAATATATATTTTCTGTGTTTGTGAATTGTGTGCGAAGTAGCCGCACGTGCATCAACAAAGTAGTGCCAAGCGTGCGCCTGTGTCATAAGTAAAGGGCCGGCTGGCTTGACCGTTAAAGGGTGCTGTAACCCCCAAAGTACACTCCAGTCCAAACCAAAAAAAAAATTATTTTCTGTGTTTGTGAATTGTGTGCGCAGTAGCCGCACGTGCATCAACAAAGTAGTGCCAAGCGTGCGCCTGTGT
>JAUIMM010000862.1:447500-512812 GCA_031769625.1 Taudactylus pleione | reverse complement strand
CCTTTACCAAACCGTAAACCAGCATGAAGAAAGGTGTACAAATATGGCGGTGCCCGAAAGTCACGGCTTCTGTTGTCATGGAGACAGCGGATGTAGAGCTTTCCAGCCCGGAAGTCCATGTCTGCGATACCGGAAATCCGGCTAGTTTGTATTTTCCTCTCCCGGCGTGCGGTACCAAAGTGTGAGGTGAATAATATGGGGTCATGCTCAGAGCTATCGCGTGTGGGAGCGGGGCTGATGGGAGGGAGCGGGGCTGAGCAGCGGGGACAGTGCTGGGGGAGAGATCCGCCAATCTACACAGCTGCCGCCCATAGTGTCCCTACATCACCCCCCCTCTATAGTGTCCCTACATCACCCCCCCTCTATAGTGTCCCTACGTCACCCCCCCTCTATAGTGTCCCTACATCACCCCCCCTATAGTGTCCCTACATCATCCCCCCTCTAGTGTCCCTACATCACCCCCCCATAGTGTCCCTACGTCATCCCCCCCTCTAGTGTCCCTACATCATCCCCCCCTCTAGTGTCCCTACGTCACCCCCCCTCTATAGTGTCCCTACATCATCCCCCCTATAGTGTCCCTACATCATCCCCCCTATAGTGTCCCTACATCACCCCCCCTCTATAGTGTCCCCTACATCACCCCCCCCTCCATAGTGTCCCTACATCATCCCCCCAATAGTGTCCCTACATCACCCCCCCCAATAGTGTCCCTACATCATCTCCCCCTCTATAGTGTCCCTACATCACCCCCCCTCTATAGTGTCCCTACATCATCCCCTCTATAGTGTCCCTACATCACCCCCCCTCCATAGTGTCCCTACATCATCCCCCCAATAGTGTCCCTACATCACCCCCCCTCCATAGTGTCCCTACATCATCCCCCCAATAGTGTCCCTACATCACCCCCCCTCTATAGTGTCCCTACATCATCCCCCCAATAGTGTCCCTACATCACCCCCCCAATAGTGTCCCTACATCATCCCCCTCATAGTGTCCCTACATCATCTCCCCCTCTATAGTGTCCCTACATCACCCCCCCCTATAGTGTCCCTACATCACCCCCCCAATAGTGTCCCTACATCACCCCCCCAATAGTGTCCCTACATCATCCCCCCAATAGTGTCCCTACATCACCCCCCCAATAGTGTCCCTACATCATCTCCCCCTCTATAGTGTCCCTACATCATCCCCCCTATAGTGTCCCTACGTCACCCCCCCCTCTATAGTGTCCCTACATCATCCCCCCTATAGTGTCCCTACATCATCCCCCCTATAGTGTCCCTACGTCACCCCCCCCTCTATAGTGTCCCTACATCATCCCCCCTATAGTGTCCCTACGTCACCCCCCCTCTATAGTGTCCCTACATCATCCCCCCTATAGTGTCCCTACATCATCCCCCCTATAGTGTCCCTACGTCACCCCCCCTCTATAGTGTCCCTACATCATCCCCCCAATTGTGTCCCTACATCACCCCCCCTCTATAGTGTCCCTACATCACCCCCCCTCCATAGTGTCCCTACATCACCCCCCCTCTATAGTGTCCCTACATCACCCCCCCCTCCATAGTGTCCCCTACATCATCCCCCCAATAGTGTCCCCTACATCACCCCCCCCAATAGTGTCCCTACATCATCTCCCCCTCTATAGTGTCCCTACATCACCCCCCCTCTATAGTGTCCCTACATCATCCCCTCCATAGTGTCCCTACATCACCCCCCTCTCTATAGTGTCCCTACATCACCCCCCCTCCATAGTGTCCCTACATCATCCCCCCAATAGTGTCCCTACATCACCCCCCCTCCATAGTGTCCCTACATCATCCCCCCAATAGTGTCCCTACATCACCCCCCCTCTATAGTGTCCCTACATCATCCCCCCAATAGTGTCCCTACATCACCCCCCCAATAGTGTCCCCTACATCATCCCCCTCATAGTGTCCCTACATCATCTCCCCCTCTATAGTGTCCCTACATCACCCCCCCTATAGTGTCCCTACATCACCCCCCCAATAGTGTCCCTACATCACCCCCCCAATAGTGTCCCTACATCATCCCCCCAATAGTGTCCCTACATCATCCCCCCAATAGTGTCCCTACATCACCCCCCCAATAGTGTCCCTACAACACCCCCCCCAATAGTGTCCCTACATCACCCCCCCAATAGTGTCCCTACATCATCTCCCCCTCTATAGTGTCCCTACATCATCCCCCTCATAGTGTCCCTACATCACCCCCCCTATAGTGTCCCTACATCACCCCCCCCTATAGTGTCCCTACATCATCTCCCCCTCTATAGTGTCCCTACATCACCCCCCCCCTATAGTGTCCCTACATCACCCCCCCCTATAGTGTCCCCTACATCACCCCCCCAATAGTGTCCCTACATCATCCCCCCCAATAGTGTCCCTACATCATCCCCCCCTCTATAGTGTCCCTACATCACCCCCCCATAGTGTCCCTACATCATCCCCCCCTCTATAGTGTCCCTACATCACCCCCCCATAGTGTCCCTACATCATCTCCCCCTCTATAGTGTCCCTACATCACCCCCCCAATAGTGTCCCTACATCACCCCCCCAATAGTGTCCCTACATCATCCCCCTCATAGTGTCCCTACATCATCTCCCCCTCTATAGTGTCCCTACATCACCCCCCCCCTATAGTGTCCCTACATCACCCCCCCAATAGTGTCCCTACATCACCCCCCCAATAGTGTCCCTACATCATCCCCCTCATAGTGTCCCTACATCATCTCCCCCTCTATAGTGTCCCTACATCACCCCCCCCCTATAGTGTCCCTACATCACCCCCCCAATAGTGTCCCTACATCACCCCCCCCAATAGTGTCCCTACATCATCCCCCCAATAGTGTCCCTACATCATCCCCCCAATAGTGTCCCTACATCACCCCCCCAATAGTGTCCCTACATCACCCCCCCAATAGTGTCCCTACATCATCTCCCCCTCTATAGTGTCCCTACATCATCCCCCTCATAGTGTCCCTACATCATCTCCCCCTCTATAGTGTCCCTACATCACCCCCCCCCTATAGTGTCCCTACATCACCCCCCCCCTATAGTGTCCCTACATCACCCCCCCAATAGTGTCCCTACATCACCCCCCCAATAGTGTCCCTACATCACCCCCCCAATAGTGTCCCTACATCATCCCCCCCAATAGTGTCCCTACATCATCTCCCCCCAATAGTTTCCCTACATCACCCCCCCAATAGTGTCCCTACATCATCCCCCTCATAGTGTCCCTACATCACCCCCCTCATAGTGTCCCTACATCATCTCCCCCCAATAGTGTCCCTACATCACCCCCCCAATAGTGTCCCTACATCACCCCCCCAATAGTGTCCCTACATCATCCCCCTCATAGTGTCCCTACATCATCTCCCCCCAATAGTGTCCCTACATCACCCCCCCAATAGTGTCCCTACATCATCCCCCTCATAGTGTCCCTACATCTCCCCCCAATAGTGTCCCTACATCTCCCCCCAATAGTGTCCCTACATCACCCCCCAATAGTGTCCCTACATCATCCCCCCAATAGTGTCCCTACATCATCCCCCTCATAGTGTCCCTACATCACCCCCCCCAATAGTGTCCCTACATCACCCCCCCAATAGTGTCCCTACATCACCCCCCCAATAGTGTCCCTTCATCACCCCCCCAATAGTGTCCCTACATCACCCCCCCAATAGTGTCCCTACATCACCCCCCCAATAGTGTCCCTACATCACCCCCCCAATAGTGTCCCTACATCACCCCCCCAATAGTGTCCCTACGTCATCACTCCCATAATGTCCCTACGTCATCCCCCCCATAGTGTCCCTACGTCATCCCTCCCATAGTGTCCCTACGTCATCCCCCCCATAGTGTCCCTACATCATCCCCCCCATAGTGTCCCTACATCATCCCCCCCATAGTGTCCCTACATCATCCCCCCCATAGTGTCCCTACATCATCCCCCCCATAGTGTCCCTATATCATCCCCCCCATAGTGTCCCTACATCATCCCCCCCATAGTGTCCCTACATCATCCCCCCCATAGTGTCCCTACATCATCCCCCCCATAGTGTCCCTACATCATCCCCCCCATAGTGTCCCTACATCATCCCCCCCATAGTGTCCCTACATCATCCCTACCATAGTGTCCCTACATCATCCCCCCCATAGTGTCCCTATATCATCCCCCCCATAGTGTCCCTATATCATCCCCCCCATAGTGTCCCTACATCATCCCCCCCATAGTGTCCCTACATCATCCCCCCCCTCTATGGTGTCCCTATATCATCCCCCCATAGTGTCCCTACATCATCTCCCCCCTATATTGTCCCTATATCATCCCCCCTATAGTGTCCCTATATCATCCCCCCCTATAGTGTCCCTATATCATCCCCCCCTATAGTGTCCCTATATCATCCTCTCATAGTGTCCCTACATCATCCTCCCATAGTGTCCCTACATCATCCTCCCATAGTGTCCCTACATCATACCCCCCCATAGTGTCCCTACATCACCCCCCCAATAGTGTCCCTACGTCATCACTCCCATAGTGTCCCTACGTCATCCCCCCCATAGTGTCCCTACATCATCCCCCCCATAGGGTCCCTACATCATCCCCCCCCATAGGGTCCCTACATCATCCCCCCCATAGGGTCCCTACATCATCCCCCCCATAGGGTCCCTACATCGTCCCCCCCATAGGGTCCCTACATCGTCCCTCCCATAGTGTCCCTACATCATCCCTCCCATAGTGTCCCTACATCATCCCCCCCATTGTGTCCCTGCATCATCCCCCCCCATAGTGTCCCTACATCATCCCTCCCATAGTGTCCCTACATCGTCCCCCCTATAGTGTCCCTGCATCGTCCCCCCCCATTGTGTCCCTGCATCGTCCCCCCTATAGTGTCCCTACATCATCCCCCCTATAGTGTCCCTACATATTCCCCCTATAGTGTCCCTACATTATCCCTCCCATCCCACACAGTGCTCTCTCTTGGTATCAATTCACCCCTCTCCCTACAGTGTGTCCAAACTTCTTGCTCACATGTTCCCACAGTTTCCCTACATCATCCCCCCCTATAGTGTCCCTGCATCATCCCCCCCTCTAGTGTCCCTACATCATCCCCCCCCTCTAGTGTCCCTACATCACCCCCCCTAAAGTGTCCCTGCATCATCCCCCCCTCTAGTGTTCCTACATCATCCCCCCTACAGTGTCCCTACATCACCCCCCCCATAGTGTCCCTACATCACCCCCCCCAATAGTGTCCCTACATCACCCCCCCCAATAGTGTCCCTACATCATCCCCCCCATAGTGTTCCTACATCATCCCCCTCATAGTGTCCCTACATCATCCCCCTCATAGTGTCCCTACATCATCCCCCTCATAGTGTCCCTACATCATCCCCCCCATAGTGTCCCTACATCATCCCCCCCATAGTGTCCCTATATCATCCCCCCCATAGTGTCCCTACATCATCCCCCCCATAGTGTCCCTACATCATCCCCCCCTCTATGGTGTCCCTATATCATCCCCCCATAGTGTCCCTATATCATCCCCCCTATAGTGTCCCTATATCATCCCCCCTATAGTGTCCCTATATCATCCCCCCTATAGTGTCCCTATATCATCCCCCCTATAGTGTCCCTATATCATCCTCCCATAGTGTCCCTACATCATCCTCCCATAGTGTCCCTACATCATCCCCCCCCATAGTGTCCCTACATCACCCCCCCAATAGTGTCCCTACGTCATCACTCCCATAGTGTCCCTACGTCATCCCCCCCATAGTGTCCCTACATCATCCCTTCCATAGTGTCCCTACATCATCCCTCCCATAGGGTCCCTACATCATCCCCCCCATAGGGTCCCTACATCATCCCCCCCATAGGGTCCCTACATCATCCCCCCCATAGGGTCCCTACATCATCCCCCCCATAGTGTCCCTACATCATCCCTCCCATAGTGTCCCTACATCATCCCCCCCATTGTGTCCCTGCATCGTCCCCCCTATAGTGTACCTACATCATCCCCCCTATAGTGTCCCTACATATTCCCCCCATAGTGTCCCTACATTATCCCTCCCATCCCCCACAGTGCTCTCTCTTGGTATCAATTCACCCCTCTCCCTACAGTGTGTCCAAACTTCTTGCTCACATGTTCCCACAGTTTCCCTACATCATCCCCCCCTATAGTGTCCCTGCATCATCCCCCCCTCTAGTGTCCCTACATCATCCCCCCCCTCTAGTGTCCCTACATCACCCCCCCTAAAGTGTCCCTGCATCATCCCCCCCTCTAGTGTTCCTACATCATCCCCCCTCTAGTGTCCCTACATCATCCCCCCCCTCTAGTGTCCCTACATCATCCCCCCTCTAGTGTCCCTACATCATCCCCCCTCTAGTGTCCCTACATCATCCCCCCTCTAGTGTCCCTACGTCATCCCCCCATAGTGTCCCTACGTCATCCCACCCTCTAGTGTCCCTACATCATCCCCCCCTCTAGTGTCCCTACATCATCCCCCCCTCTAGTGTCCCTACATCATCCCCCCCTCTAGTGTCCCTACATCGTCCCCCCCATCGTGTCCCTACATTATCCCCCATCGTGTCCCTACATTATCCCCCATAGTGTCCCTACATCATCCCCTCCATAGTGTCCCTACATCACCCCCCCATAGTGTCCCTACTTCATCCCCTCCATAGTGTCCCTACATCATCCCCTCCATAGTGTCCCTACATCATCCCCTCCATAGTGTCCCTACATCATCCCCTCCATAGTGTCCCTACATCACCCCCCCCCTATAGTGTCCCTACATCACCCCCCTTATAGTGTCCCTGCATCATCCCCTCATAGTGTCCCTACATCTTCCCCCCATAGTGTCCCTACATCTTCCCCCCCATAGTGTCCCTACATCTTCCCCCCATAGTGTCCCTACATCATCCCCCCATAGTGTCCCTACATCACCCCCCCTATAGTGTCCCTACATCACCCACCCTATAGTGTCCCTACATCACCCCCCCTATAGTGTCCCTACATCACCCCCCCTATAGTGTCCCTACATCATCCCCCCTATAGTGTCCCTACATCATCCCCCCTATAGTGTCCCTCCCTACATCATCCCCCCTATAGTGTCCCTACATCACCCCCCTATAGTGTCCCTACATCATCCCCTCCTATAGTGTCCCTACATCATCCCCTCCTATAGTGTCCCTACATCATCCCCTCCTATAGTGTCCCTACATCATCCCCTCCTATAGTGTCCCTACATCATCCCCTCCTATAGTGTCCCTACATCATCCCCCCCTCTTGTGTCCCTACATCATCACCCCCTCTTGTGTCCCTACATCATCCCCCCCTCTTGTGTCCCTACATCATCCACCCCATAGTGTCCCTACATCGTCCGCCCCATAGTGTCCCTACATCGTCCGCCCCATAGTGTCCCTACATCGTCCGCCCCATAGTGTCCCTACATCGTCCGCCCCATAGTGTCCCTACATCGTCCGCCCCATAGTGTCCCTACATCGTCCGCCCCATAGTGTCCCTACATCGTCCGCCCCATAGTGTCCCTACATCGTCCCCCCCTCTTGTGTCCCTACATCATCCCCCCCTCTTGTGTCCCTACATCATCCCCCCCTCTTGTGTCCCTACATCATCCCCCCCTCTTGTGTCCCTACATCGTCCACCCCATAGCGTCCCTACATCGTCCGCCCCATAGCGTCCCTACATCGTCCGCCCCATAGCGTCCCTACATCGTCCGCCCCATAGCGTCCCTACATCGTCCGCCCCATAGCGTCCCTACATCGTCCGCCCCATAGTGTCCCTACATCGTCCGCCCCATAGTGTCCCTACATCGTCCGCCCCATAGTGTCCCTACATCGTCCGCCCCATAGTGTCCCTACATCGTCCGCCCCATAGTGTCCCTACATCGTCCGCCCCATAGTGTCCCTACATCGTCCGCCCCATAGTGTCCCTACATCGTCCGCCCCATAGTGTCCCTACATCGTCCGCCCCATAGTGTCCCTACATCGTCCGCCCCATAGTGTCCCTACATCGTCCGCCCCATAGTGTCCCTACATCGTCCGCCCCATAGTGTCCCTACATCGTCCGCCCCATAGTGTCCCTACATCGTCCGCCCCATAGTGTCCCTACATCGTCCGCCCCATAGTGTCCCTACATCGTCCGCCCCATAGTGTCCCTACATCGTCCGCCCCATAGTGTCCCTACATCATCTGCCCCATAGTGTCCCTACATCATCCCCCATATAGTTTCCCTACAGCATCCCACCCTATAGTGTCCCTACATCATCCTCCCATAGTATCCATACATCACATCCCCCCATAGTATCCCTACATCATCCCCCCATAGTATACCTACATCACATCCCCCCATAGTGTCCCTACATCGTCTCCCCCTATAGTGTCCCTACATCGTCTCCCCCTATAGTGTCCCTACATCGTCTCCCCCTATAGTGTCCCTACATCGTCTCCCCCGTATAGTGTCCCTACATCGTCTCCCCCTATAGTGACCCTAAATCGTCTCCCCCTATAGTGTCCCTACATCGTCTCTCCCTATAGTGTCCCTACATCGTCTCCCTCTATAGTGTCCCTACATCGTCCTCCCATAGTGTCCCTACATCACATCCCCCCCATAGTGTCTCTACATCGTCCTCCCTATAGTGTCCCTACATCGTCCTCCCTATAGTGTCCCTACATCATCCCCCTATAGTGTCCCCCAAGTACCCCCATTCATGTAACAGTTATTACATACCCCATACAATATTACTGTATCACTGTCCCGGAGTATTGCCCCCACCCTGTGTCCCCCGCTCTGTATCCCAGCAGTGTCTCTCCCTACACCTTCCGAATGTGCCAGGGGCTGTGGGTAATGGGACAGAAGTGACTGTAGGGTGGTACTCTTTGTCCCCGCAGGATGTATGCTGTGTATCGCCAGGCGCATCCCCCCACCGGGCTGGAGTTCTCTATGTTCTGCAACTTTTTCTCTAACTCAGAAAAGAACCTGGTGGTGGCCGGCACATCCCAGCTCTACGTGTATCGTCTGAACAATGACGCCGAGGTTAGTGTCCATCTCACACCGTGCTCTTACCCATTTTATGTATACACCAGGGGGTTCATTTACTAATGGTCCATTTTGTATTTTCTGGTTTAAATCACACATTTAATAACCTGATTTTTTACATAATTTTTTTTAAACAGTGTCAAGAATCATCCGTTAGTAAATGTGCGGTTTAAGGAGCATACACACACACACAGCGATTTTTTGAACGATTATCGTTAACGATATCGTTCGATCGTTGAAAAAATCGTTCACTTTCTAAGTTAAAATGATGAACGATTATCGTTCATGCGCGTTCACGTTTGTAGTTCAGTCAGACTGACCAACCCAACGATTTTCATTACGGGAATATGCAAAAATAGTTTGTACTTAACAATAAATCGTTCTTTACACTTTAAAAAATCTGACAAATAATCGTTCAGAAAATCGTTGTGTGTGTGCAGCTTAAGGGGTATATTTACTGAAAATTGATTTGGCTCGGAGTTTGGTTGATTTTGTGTTTTAGGGTCTAAATCACATATTTACGCAGAGACGAGGTTTTGACATTGTTTAAAAAAAATTTCAAAAATTATTTTCTTAATAAATGTGCGATGGACCCTGAAATACAGAATCGGCCAAAACTGACTTTTCGTAAATATAACCCTAAATCTCTATGGCTGTCTCATGGTGAATGTTAATACCAAAGAGATGAGACGTATTCAGTTATATTATTTATTAAAAAAACACAGAAACATTACTTATCACTAGGGGTGTGCACCGGCCACTTTTCATGTTTTGGATCTGGATCTTTCTTCGTGTTTTGGATCTGGATTGGTTTTGCCAAAACCACCCTTCCGTGTTTTGGGTTCTGGGTTTTGTGTTTTGGATCTGTATTTTTTTTTAAAAAAGCATAAAAACAGCTAAAATCACAGAATGTGTTGGTTTTTCTGCTCCTATGCTATTATTAACCTCAATAACCTTAATTTCCACTCATTTCCAGTCTATTCTGAACACCTCACACCTCACAATAGTGTTTTCATGTCCAAAAGGTTGCACCGAGGTAGCTGGATGACTATGCTAAGCGACACGAGTGGGCGGCACAAACACGTGGCCCATCTAGGCGTGATACTGCAGTGGCAGACAGGATGGCATTGAAAAACTAGGCCCCAAACTGTACATAATGCAAAGAAAAAAAAGAAGTGCAAGATGGAATTGTCCTTGGGCCCTCCCACCCACCCTTATGTTGTATAAACAGGACATGCACACTTTAACAAACCAATCATTTCAGCGCCAGGGTCTGCCACACAACTGTGGCTGAAATGATTGGTTCGTTTGGGCCCCCACAAAACAAGCTGGCAATTAATGTGTCCCTGCACAAACTGGCTCTACGGAGGCAAGATGTCATCCTCATCCTCCTCATCCACCGATTCCTCACCCTCTTCAGTGTTGTGTACATCCTCATCCTCACAGAGTATTAATTCGTCCCCGCTGGAATCCACAACCACAGGTCCCTCTGTACGTTCTGGAGGCTGGTCTCCCTGGAAGAGTTGATAATTCATTTTTATGAACATCATCTTCTCCACATTTTGTGGAAGCAACCTCCTACGCCTTTCGCTGACAAGGTTCCCGGCTGCACTAAACACTCTTTCGGAGTACACACTGGAGGGGGGGCAACTCAGGTAAAATAGAGCCAGTTTGTACAGGGGCCTCCAAAGTGCCTCTTTCTACTTCAGGGTCCATAGGGGGTCCACAGGGTTGACCTTGGGTATAGCTTGGATCTGGATCCACGGGCACCATACAGTTAAAGCTTTAGCTCCCAGGATGCACTTGGGTCCTCCTCTATACCCCGCCCCCGAGCCACAGGCACCTCAGTTTCAGTTTGGTGCCGGCCGAAGTCGGTTGCACTGTGCAGTGGGGGTGCAGGAGCAGCCCCATAGCTTTATTTTTATAGAAGAAAAGTTTTTTATTTTTTTCTCTTGTTTTACACTTAATGCGGCAGCATAGGACTGTCCTTCTGGACGTCCACGCTGCTGCTCCAACACCCCGCTGGCGCTGCGACGCCAGTACTGATCTGGCGATCGCAGCGGGACCCTGGAGTTAGTTCTAGCGTGGCTCCGGGATCTCCCTCTGACTGCTGCCGGACTCTACGGGGAACAGGTAAGCCGCGAGCAGCGCTCTTAGTGCTGCTCGCGGGGATAAACGCAGTCAGTTGCCGCCGGTCTCTGGGGACAGACCGGCGGCCCTAGTAGCGGCGTCGGGCTCCCCCTCATGCAAGCATACCCCGCGCTCCGCTGGACCACCAAGGTATAAGTTCCGGAGGGGAACCGGCATCCCTGGGGTTAATTACTAGCCAGGGGAGGCAGCCTTCCCTGGTTTAGCGGCTCCTCCCCTCAGCTCAGCGCGCCTTTTCTCATGTGTACTGGCGTCGCTGAGCTGCTCCTCTGCTGGCCACTCCTCCTCAGAGCTCTCCGGCGGCCATCTTTAGAAGGCTATAACGCAGGCTCCCAGGCAGGTGCATGGTCAGGTCCCCCTGTGTACCTCTCCCCTACCTAAAGGACAGTGTACACGGTGCTATAACTCCCCCCAGACACTGAATCTGGGTGGTTGAGGGCAGCGATTGGTGCAGTAAGTACAATCTTCCTGCATTGTATGTGACTTTGCTAGTGCTGCTGAATGTACTTATTCTCTACTTACTGTCAGCTTATATCTATCCCTTTGCTTCTCCTACAGCCCGAAGGTGTGTGGGGGAGGGGCGTTTTCTATTAACCTCACTTTTATAAATCATGTATTTGTGAGGTCAGTCACTGTTGTGTGCTACACAGTACCATATTTTTGGGCCTGTTTGTGTTGCATGCTGGTGAGTGCGAGGGTGTTAACACCGTATGTCCTCTGATAAGTATTTATTGCATACTTACTGTATCATGTCTGATGAGGAGACTGAGCACTCCGGGGCTCCTGTGTTGCTTTCCTGCAGACGCTGTTCTGCTGGTGTTAATTGGGGGGATTTATCTCAGGATGGTCTTTGCGGGCAGTGCCAGCTGGCACCAGGCCCCTCTATACCCCCTATGCAGCAGGACCCCCCTTGGGCGATGTTTTCACAAGTGCTGCCATCTATTGCAGATGTCGATCCCTACAGTGACCCCTTCTGGGGCATTGTCCCAGCACTCTATCTCCCTTTCCCCGGATATTCCGCAGGTATTTCGGTCTCCCTCCGGGGCCCAGACTGTGAGACAGTATTCGGGGCTGCCTGTGTATGTCCAGCCTCCCCCTGTATCACAACGGTCTGTGGTGCCTTTTCAGAGCTTCCCTCAGTCGGCTCCTCCGCCTTGGGTGGATGTTCTCTCCAACTCGGTACAGAGTTTGGCGGCCTCATCCTCGGCTTTTCAGTCATTTTTGCAGGGTGATGTGCCACAGAAGGCGACCTAGCGGCCTGTTGTGGGTTTACTCACTGCGCAGGTATCAGAATCGGATCCCTCTTCAGATGATGGAGAGGTCCATGAGGATTCTGATTTGGGTGCTGTGGGACAGGAGGTTGAGCCTAGGTCCTCCATTAATGTTCCAGCATTAGTTAGGGCAGTGCGGGCTATTCTCAATATAGAAGAGGAGGCACCGGTCCCTAAGTCGAAGTTTCCTGACTTCAAGAAAGCAAAGGTTACTTCTAATGTGTTCCCTCTGTCCGATCAGTTGGCGGATCATATGGCGGCGGCCTGGCAATTACCCAGCAAGAGATTCCAACCGCAGAAAAGGTTGGCTTCTCATTATCCCTTTCCTGAGGATCATTGCAGGAAATGGGAGACTCCACCGGCGGTGGATTCACATGTCACTCGCTTGGTTAAAACCGCTACGCTACCATTGCCGTCTATTTCCTCTTTAAAGGATCCAACGGACAGGAAAGTGGAGATTTGTTTGAAGTCCATTTACTCGATCTCCGGAGCGGTGGCGCGCCCGTCCATGGCCATTTCCTGGGTGGCTAAAGCCATTGAGAACTGGGCCAATGCCTTGGAGGATTCTCTTACGGACGATGTTCCGGATGTTCAGAGAGCATTAGTGGCACAAATGAGATGAGGGATGCCGCTTCCTATATTGGGGAAGCGTCATTGGACGCAAGCATGTTAACCTCTAGAGTTTCGGCTGCGGCTGTGTCTGCTCAGGGATCCTTGTGGCTGCGGTCCTGGAGGGCTGATGCGGACTCTAAAAAGGGTCTGGAGGCTCTCCCCTTTAATGGAGATTTGCTATTTGGTCCGGATTTGGACAAAATAGTGGATACCTTGGCTAAGTCCAAGTCGGCTTTCCTCCCTTCGGCTTCTGCGCCGGCTAGGGTGAGGAGCACTGCCGTTCGGTCCTTTCGGGTTCAGGGTAAGGCCAAGGGCCAGTCCTTTCCGAGACATTCAGCGACCAAAGCCTCATCCAAACCCAAGAAGCATATGGAATGCTTGGCGCCCCTCTTCCAAACAAGAGGATAAACCTGCTGCCTGACGGGACGGGCCTCTCCCTGGGGTACCCCAGATTGGGAGGCCGACTTCTCAGATTCGCTCAGTGTTGGTTCTGTACCACCACGGATGCTTGAGTTCGAGAAGTAGTCTCTCAGGGGTACGCCCTGTCGTTTCGGTGCAGGCCGCCCCACCAATTTTTTTTACACGAGTCCTTCGCTGGACGAGTCCAAAGCTTCGCATCTCTGTTTCTGGTGCAGAGACCCAATGGGTCTCATGGCCCTATTCTGAATTTAAGGTCTCTGAACAAGTACCTCAGAGTTCCCAGGTTCAGGATGGAAACATGGCGGTCCATCATCCTGGCGATGGAACCAGGGGACTTCATGGTCTCCCTCGTTATCCAGGACGCCTATCTCCATGTGCCCGTGGCACATTAGCGGTACCTGAGGTTTGCTATCCTAAACCATCACTACCAATTTCGGGCATTGCCTTTCGTTCTTTCCACGGCTCCGAGGGTTTTCACCAAGGTGAGGTCAGTCATGGCTGCTCACCTTCGGAGTCAGGGTATACGGCTGCTGCCGTACCTGGACGATCTGCTGCTGCTGGCGAGTTCCCCGGAGGTGCTTCTTCATCATCTACACCTGATAATTGCTTGTCTTCAAGCACATGGGTGGTTAATAAATTGGAAGAAGTCGTCTCTGATCCCATCTCAACGGATGGTCCATCTGGGAGCACTTCTGGACTCCAGTCAACAAAGGATTTTCTTGACTCTGGAAAAGGTATCCTCCCTACAACTGAGGATACACGGTTGCCTAAGCAGTGGCAGGGTGTCAATACATTCGGCAATGAGTCCTGGGGTCCATGGTGTCGGCATTCGACATGGTGGAGTTCGCCCAGTTCCATTCCAGACCCCTGCAGGGGCAGATTCTTGTGGAATGGAACGGGTTGTCCCGCCGGATCCGATCCCAGATGCTGGTATTGTGCCGGTCCTTGGCGTGGTGGCTGCAGTCAGCTCATCTCAGCCAGGGTCGCCCCTTTTGGATTCCGGACTGGGTTCTGCTCACGACAGATGCCAGTCTCCGGGGTTGAGGAGCAGTGACCGACTCGTTGTCTCTTCAGGGCCGTTGGTTGGCGGAGGAGGCCGTACTTCCCATAAACATTCTAGAGCTACGGGCAGTGTACCATGCTCTTCTGGCGTCAGGCACCGTTCTCCCAAGAGCAGTTCAGGTGCGATCAGAAAACGCCACCACGGTGGCATACATAAATCACCAGGGAGGAACTCGCAGTTGAGCTGCGATGTCGGAAGTGTCCCAAATCCTGACTTGGGCGGTGTGCCACCTTCCAGCAATATCGGCAGTCTTCATCCCGGGATTCCTCAATTGGGAGGCAGACTTCCTCAGCCGTCACGACGTGCATCCCGGGGAATGGTTGCTTCAACCAGAGGTGTTTCAACTTCTCGTGGACAAGTGGGGACTGCCGGAATTGGACCTGGTGGCCTCTCGTCAAAATTACAAGTTGCCCATATACGGCTCAAGGACAAGGGACGCGGGCGCAAGCCTAGTGGATGCGTTGTCAGTGAAATGGTCGTTTCACCTAGCGTATCTGTTTCCTCCAATCTCCCTGCTCCCTCGGGTACTCAGAACAGGGGCCTGTCTGTAGACGCTCCGTAACTTCTGCTTCAACATCGAGATCTGCTGTCTCAGGGTCCCTGCCTTTACCCGGGTCTGGGTCGACTGTCTTTGACGGCATGGCTCTTGAGACAGCCGTCTTAAGGTCCCGGGGCTTTTCAGGCTCTGTCAACAGTACCATGCTTAGGGCATGTAAACCTGCCTCTGCACTGATTTACCACAGAGTGTGGCACACTTACTTTCAATGGTGCGAGTCTAGAAGCTATGACCTTCAGGTGTTCAGAGTTTCTAGGATCTTGGCATTTCTGCAGTCAGGTCTTGACCTGGGCTTACGGCTTGCTTCCCTAAAAGTTCATGTATCGGCCCTGTCAGTGTGGTTCCAACGAAGGATTGCCTCACTGCCTGACGTTCGCACCCTGTTCCAAGGTGTGCTGAGGATCCAGCCTCCCTTTGTGCCTCCAGTGGCTCCGTGGGACTTGGCGGTGATTCTTCGGGTCCTGCAGGGACCTCCTTTTGAGCCTCTTGAGTCGGTTGACCTCAAGTGGTTAACACTTAAGACTGTGTTTCTCCTGGCTCTTGCTTCGGCCAGGAGGGTATCCGAGTTGGGGGCACTTTCCTGTAGCCCCCCTTCCTGATTTTTCATCAGGACAGGGCTGTGCTTCGCACCCGTCCTGAGTTTTTGCCTAAAGTGGTTTCTAAGTTCCACATAAATCAGGAACTTGTGGTACCAGCTTTTCAGGCTCCGGGTCTTCCGGCTGGCGAGGCTTCGCCGGACGTGGTCCGGGCTCTCAGAATTTATGTTGAACAGACGGCCTCTGTTAGGAAGTCTGATTCGTTGTTCATCCTCTTGGGTTTCCATAAGAGGGGTTGTCCTGCCAACAAACAAACTTTAGCCTGTTAGCTTTGTTCTGTTATTAGGGAGGCTTATATACAGGAACGTTTGCCTGTTCCAGCCTCGGTTAAGGCTCATTCCACTCGGTCTGTAGGCCATTCTTGGGCTGCTAGACGTGGTGCCTCCGCTGTTCAGCTGTGCAAGTCAGCCATTTGGTCTTCAATTCAGACATTTTTGAGGTTTTATGCGTTTGACACCTTTGCCTCTCAGGATGCATCCTTCGGGCGCCGGGTGCTCCTTTCTGCTCAGGAGCGTCCCCGCCCTTAGTTGAACTGCTTTGGGACATCCCCAAGGTCAACCCTGTGGACCCCCTATGGACCCTGAAGTAGAAAACAAGAGATATGGTAAGAACTTACCTTTGTTATCTCTGTTTCTACGAAGTCCATAGGGTCCACAGGGCGCCCGCCCTGACACACCTGGCTTCAAATGGGCTGTGGTACTGGTCACTGGTGTTTCCGTCTCCCATTTCTGTGAGTATGGTTTCTTGTGTGTTACAGTTTTCCTTCTCTCTGTTTAGTCTCCTCCTTTGGCCTAGGCTACTTACCAACTGAGGTGCCTTTGGCTCGGGGGCGGGGTATAGAGGAGGACCCAAGTGCATACTGGGAGCTAAAACTTTAACTGTATGGTGCCCGTGGATCCAGATCCAAGCTATACCCCAAGGTCAACCCTGTGGACCCTATGGACTTCGTAGAAACAGAGATAACAAAGGTAAGTTCTTACCATATCTCTTGTTTTTTCCTGCCAGTACAGGTACGGACTGTCTGACATGCCTACGTGGATGCTGTAACCGATGTAATCCTTTAACAGACAGACGCACGCTTGTCGCTGCTGCTTTGAGGATGCAGATGCGGCTACAGCCCACACAATTCACAAAGACAGAAAAAAAAAGAAGAATTTTTTATTTTTTGTAGTGCGCACTTTGAGGGTTACAGCACCCTTTAACGGTCAAGCCAGCCGGCCCTTTACTTATGACACAGGCGCACGCTTGGCACTACTTTGTTGATGCACGTGCGGCTACTGCGCACACAATTCACAAACACAGAAAATATTTTTTTATTTGGTTTGGAGTGTACTTTGGGGGTTACAGCACCCTTTAACGGTCAAGCCAGCCGGCCCTTTACTTATGACACAGGCGCACGCTTGGCACTACTTTGTTGATGCACGTGCGGCTACTGCGCACACAATTCACAAACACAGAAAAAATATATATTTTTTTAGCACTTGGGGGGAGCACCCCCAATGGACAGAGCACCCCCTGGACTACACTACAGCACCCCTCTAGGACTGGGACACTGCACAGGACTTTGGAGTGGACACAGCCCCTATGGATAACTGACTGCACAACACAGTCCAGCCAGCCCCTATGGACTTTGGAGGAGTGGACACAGCCACTATGGACAACAGCAGCACTACACTACACTACACAGCCCAGCCAGCCATAACTCCCACCCTCCCTCTTCACTGGCCACAGCCGAGTGAGAAAATGGCGCCGACGCGGGTACCTTTATATAGGATCCAAAACCCGCGAGACCCGGAAGGCGGGATGATGACGTTTTGCCTCGATTTCATATCCGAGTCAGGCGGGAAAAGTCGAGCCTGACTCGGATCGGCCTCGGATCGGGGGGGTTCGGATTTCAGAAATCCGAACCCGCTCACCCCTGTTTAACATACAATGAAAAAATAAGAAAAAGAAAACACTAATAAAGTATATTTGTATTATTTAAAAATGCACCTTTAACACTTAGGGGGAAATTCAGTTAGTCACAGTACTTTGCTGCCAGCTAATTGGTTCCCTGAGCTAATGCAGTTAGCCCTGAAGCCTCGGGACTTATCGGACGCATGGCCACGACCCCCATCTGGGGCAGACGCAGGGGGGCCGCGATCCCTCAGAGGAGAGGTGACTTGCTCAACGGCAGCACTGTACCTCGCCCCACTGCAGCCCAGCACACAGCAGCTTGCACTGGGCTGCTGACAGGAAGCCGGGACCATCAGGGACTTTTTTTCACCTGCCCGAAGGCAGATGACCCAAAACTTCCAAACCGTGCAGTTTTTACGCAACCGCAATCACAAAAACACATGGATCCGGGAACTTCCCGCATCCTCTGTTCTTTCTGCCAAACGGGAACTTTTAGTGCTGTAAAAACAGGGGATTAATTGATTTGCCCAGAAAAAAAAAGTCCCCTTTTTACCGCACGAAAAATGATCATGGGCAATTGAATTCCCCCCCCTTAGTGGGTCGACTTAGTGTTCTGCACACAGCAAATAAAATACAACCCTCCTCATTAACAAGCTGCACTGAGATTTATCAATTCGAGCAAGTAATTAGCAGCAAAATCTTATGAGTCCACTTTCCATCGGCAAATGAATGTGGTGAATAGCCGGCAGTGTTGGTAGAGGCAGGAGATGAGTGGTGCTTGGTTAGTGACTACGGTTATGTTCCAACCACAGTCACTATTGTGACGTAATCAAAGATGTTACTTTGTCTTTAACTGAGAAATAAAGAAAAGCTCTTGTGTTACAGTAATACGCTTCACTTCATATATTGCAAAGCAGATACTTGTAACTTTCTACTTCAGGGTCCATAGGGGGTCCACAGGGTTGACCTTGGGTATAGGTTGGGAACCAAATCCGGGCACCACGCAGTTAAAGCTTTTAGCTCCCAGGATGCACTGGGTCCACTCTCCCTATAACCCCACCCCCAAGCCAGAGGCACCTCAGTTTAAGTTGGTGCCCGGCCGGAGTCGGGTCACCGTTAGCGCAGGGGGAGCTGATTAGCAGCCCCTAAGCTTATTTTATTTTTTTAGGGACAAAGTTTTTTCCATGGACTTTGGACTCTTCAGAGCGGCAGCGTCGGACTGTCCATAGGACGTCTAAGCTGCCGCTCCGTCACCCCGCTGGCGCTGAGACGCCAGTACAGATCTGGGGATCTCAGCGGGACCCCAGAGTCTGTACTAGCCGGACTCTGTGGGCGCCCAGGACTGCTGCCGGATCCACGGGGAGCAGGTAAGGTCGCGGATCACCGCTTGCGGTCCTGACCTTGACAAGATTGTAGTAACATTGGCAGTATTACTAACGACAAGTTTACCGCTTTCAGCTATGCCCACTACAAGGCCTCAGACTAAGTCTGTTAAGTCTTTTTTGTCCTCTGGGTCAGCCTAAAGGTCTGTTTCTTCGTAGACTGTCGGCATCTACAAGGGCCGACATATCCAGTACCGAGCAGGCCTGGACTGCCAGCCGATCCTGCTTCTGAACCTACGGATATCTCTTCAGCCTGACGGGACAGGCCTACAACTGGGAGATACCGATTTTCTCAGTTCGCCCGGTATTAGTGTCAAGTTGCCGCGGCTACGTGGGTAGGAGGGTACGCCCTCTTTACAAGGGCCTTACAGATCCAGAAAGCTATGCAGTTGTTGCGGTAAGCGGAGCTAATTAGGCCATCCCCACTATCTCAGTGAGGGACTGGTTGTTCTGTTTTCTTTCTGGTGCGGTGGCTGAATGGTCCTCTTTGGCCTATTCTCTGTCTCAATTCCCTGAACCAGTTCCTAAAGCTACCTGGGCTCAGGAGGAAATCCCTATGCTCCATCATACGATGTTTGGAACCTGGGGACTTTATGGTATCACTGGATATACAGGACGCATGCCTACGGGTACTTACAGAGACCTTTCCTCAGCATGGGCTGAGGTTTGCTGTATCACAGCAACACTTACAATTTTTCGGGCTCTGCCTGTTGGGACTGTCCTCAGCCCCACAGGGGTTTACCAGCGTTTTGGATTTTCTGACAGTTCTTCTGTTCAGTATATCCCAATGCTCCTGTACCTGGACGGCCTCCTGCTCTTAGCGGGATCACCGGGGTACTTTACGGCCAGGTCAGGATGACTGTGGCTTCTTCAGGGTGCAGACGTTTAATCAACGGGGAAAAAGTCCTCCCTGCATCCCTCTCTGGGTATTCTTCATCTAGGATCCCTGCTGGATTCTCAGAATCTGAGAATTCTTCTGGCGTAAGACGGAATCTCCTCTCTTCCATTAGGAGTACATGGTTGTCTGCGCAGTCGACAGATGTCTTTACACTCTGGGATGCATGGTGGAATGGGCTCAGTTCCATTCCAGGCCTTTCCATAATTGGCTCATCTCCAGATGGAACGAGTTTTTTCTGTTGGATAACTGTTCAAACGATGATGCTCTCTCCGGAGGCAAGTCGGTCCCTGTCCGGGTGGCTATGGCCATCTCGTCCAGGGTTTTCTTTGCTATGGACAGTGTCTGGATCGAATCCTTTTCAGTGCAGTTGGACGTCTGTCGATTCCACCCTGTCAATTAACTTACTCTGGCATAACTCTTGTTTCCCGGTGAACCTGAAAAGGTTCAGTCCGACAGGGTCAGGACAGTGGCTTCCTTTTTAGCAACACTGTTCGTTGGGTGGCAATGACAGGTATGTCACATATTCGGACATAGTCCGAGGGTCTCCTCCCGACCATCTCGGCAGCGTTCATTTCAGGAGCTCTCCATTGGGAAGCGGGAGTCCTCAGCCATCACGACGTGCATCCAGGGGACTAGTCTCTTCCCCAAGAGAGGTTTCATCTCCTGGTGAGCAGGGGGGGCCCCCCTGAGGTGACCCTCATGGCCTTCTGACTTTATCACACTATGGTGTTACAGTCCAGCTCTGGGGATTCTGAAGCAACCTTCAGCGACTCTTTGTCGGTGAAGTGGTCCTTCCACTTTGTGTACCTGTGTTCTCCGGTCTCCCTTCTTCCTCGAGGTCTTTGGAAGTGTTTTCAATCAAGACGGAGATGCTTTCCTGCTGGTGGCTCCTGATTGCCCCAGATGTCAGGGGTACTTGGATCTTCGGATTCTCTACATCGATACTCCATCCCTGATGCTTCACTGCCCGGACCTGTTGTCTCAGGGTCCTTGGTTTTGCCTTGGACCTGGGTCGTTTGTCTTTGACTGTGTCCTTACAGTGGTCTTACGGCTTCCCTGGCTTTGTCATCGTTGGAATGATTAGAGCACATGGATCAGCTTTTGCTGGGACCTACCACAAACTGTGGCAGCCATAAATCTTATGGTATTGTACCTGTCGATACAATCCTCCGGTGTCCAGGATTTCCAGATATTCTGGCATTCCTTCCGGCTGGCTTGGGTTTCACACTTGGCCTGGTCTTCCTGACAGTGCGGATCTCTACACTGTCAGTATGGTTAAGATATGGAATTGCTCCACTCTGGTATCCAGTTCATCCTTTGGAGTGTTTTCTTGATTATGCCTCCATTTGTCCTCCCCAGGGACTCCTTGGGAGTAAGTAGTGGTTCTTCGTTACCTCCGGGGACAGTCAATGGAACCGCTGGTTGTGATAGCCATTACATGGTCTATTGCTTAGGCTCTCTCTTTCTCTCAGGGTGTTTATATCAACCAGGAGAGTGTCTGAATTGGGAGCGTTCTCATGTGGCTCCCTCTTCTGGAGGGCATCATGTCAGGGTGGGAGTTGCTCTCGCCCTGTGTTTCTTCTTAGTGGTTTTCAGGTTCCATATTATTCTGGAACTTATGGTACGGCCATTCTGTCCCCAGTCCTCTCGGCTGGTGTGGCCTCATTGACTGTGGTCTGGCCTCTTTTTGGATTTATGTGATCCGTTCAGGTTCCTTACGGAAATCGGACTCCTTATTGGTGGTCTGAGATTTCTGGTTTTCACAGGAAAGGATGGCCGGCCTATAACCAAATGTTGGCTGGATGGCCTCGTAGGTCTTCCTCAGGGGCCTACCCATGGGTAGGCCTTCCTGTTGTTGATGCTTGTTTTTTCTCGGGCCATGTGACCCTTGTGTGCGGCTCGCTGTGGCGCCTCGGCTGTTTTGCCTTACTAGGTGGCCACGTGGTCTTCTGTCCACACCTTTTTAAGGTTCTAGGCATTGGTTTCCTTTGCCTCTCAGGATGCTTCCTTTTTGGCGACGGATTCTCCTCTCAGCACAGGAGCGTCCCCACCCTTGGTTGAACTGCTTTGGGACATCCCCAAGATCAACCCTGTGGACCCCCTATGGACCCTGAAGTAGAAAACAAGAGATATGGTAAGAACTTACCTTTGTTATCTCTGTTTCTACGAAGTCCATAGGGTCCACAGGGCGCCCGCCCTGACGCACCTGGCTTCATATGGGCTGTGTGGCTGGTCACCGGTTTTCCGTCTCCCATTTCTGTGAGTATGGTTATTGAGTGTTCCAGTTTTCTCTCTCTTTTTCTCTCCTCCTCCGGCCTTTGGCTACTTACAAACTGAGGTGCCTCTGGCTTGGGGGTGGGGTTATAGGGAGAGTGGACCCAGTGCATCCTGGGAGCTAAAAGCTTTAACTGCGTGGTGCCCGGATTTGGTTCCCAACCTATACCCAAGGTCAACCCTGTGGACCCTATGGACTTCGTAGAAACAGAGATAACAAAGGTAAGTTCTTACCATATCTCTTGTTTTAGCAGTCTAACACGTCTTATCCAGCAGTAACTGACTGTGAATAAAGCTGTAATAAGCAACTGCGAGGCAGGGAGAGTTGGGCTTTATTACATAGTACAAGTATGCTTATTAGATCGCCCCTATCCTTCCTCCATCCCTTAGTTCACATTAGAGGTTTAAGTACGTCAGGTTCCAGCAGCAGGTTAGATTACCGCAGTGGTTCTCAAACTCAGTCCTCAGGACCCCACAGAGGTCACGTTTACAGGTCACCCAGCAGGAGCACAGGTGTAATCATTACTCAGTGACACATTTCCCAGGTCACCCAGCAGGAGCACAGGTGTAATCATTACTCAGTGACACATTTCCCAGGTCACCCAGCAGGAGCACAGGTGTATTCAGTACTCACTGACACACTTTCCAGGTCACCTAGAAGGTGTATTCATGACACATTTTCCAGGTCACATAACAGGTGCACAGGTGTATTCATTACTCATTGACACATTTATTCTTCAGGGTCTATAGGGGATCCACAGGGATACCATGGGGTGTGTGTGGTTGGAGTTATACGGGCACCCAACAGTTAAGCTTTAGCTCCCCAGATGCCCCGGGCCTCCTCCATATATACTCCAGCCACAGACAGTTTTTTCTCAGGTCCAGGGGTCCATGTATCCACCTTCGATATGGTGGAATACGCCCAGTTCCACTCCAGGCCCCTTCAACAACTGATTCCCTCCTGGTAGAACAGACAGTATCATCTGATCCGGTCTCAGATGATCCTCCTCTCTCAGGAGGTTCAGCTCTCCCTCTCATGGTGGCTACAGATATCCCATCTGGACAAGGGTCGCCCCTTCTAGATCCCAGACTGGGAACTTCTCACGACAGATGCCAACCTTCGCGGATGGAGCATGGTAATCGGTTATCATACCTTTCAGGGACGGTGGACAACTCAGGAAAGTCGTCTGCCCATAAACATTCTGGAGCTTTGAGCAGTGTACAGAGCACTCACTCAGGCGCAAGATCTTCTCCGGGGCAGGCCGGTCCAGACAACGTAACTGTGGTAGCGTACCGCAACCATCAGGGTGGCACGCAAAGTCGGACAGCCATGTGAGAAGTGGCAAACATTCTGGTCTGGGCCGAAGGTCATCTCCCGGCAATCTTGGCAGTGTTCCTTCCCAAAGTTCTCAACTGGGAAGTGAACTTCCTAAGCCATCAGCATACGCATGCCGGAGAGTAGGCTCTCCACCTGGATGTGTTTCAACTCCTGGTGGACAAGTGGGGTCTGCCAGACATAGACCTCATGGCCTCACATCACAACCACAAGGTTTCCAGGTACTGGTCCAGGACCAGAGACCCCTCAGCCACCTTCGCGGATGTCCTGACAGTGAGGTGGGACTTCAATCTCTCATAACTCTTTCCTCTGATCTCGCTCATCCAGAGGGTACTTCGAAAGTTCAAGCAAGAAGGCGGCATGGTGACATTCCCAGCCTGGCCCAGGTGACATTGGCTACGGAGTCTCTCCATAGACATTCCCTTTCCACTACGGCAGGACCTGTTGACGCAGGGCGCTTGCCTGCACCCGGACCTACCTAGTCTGTCTTTGACGGCGTGGATCTTGAGTCTTCCCTCTTAAAGAGCCAAGGGTTTCTCCTCCTCTGTGGTCCAGATGATGCTCAGTGCGGGTAAGCCTGCCACAGCCTGCTTGTATTACAGCGTTTGGCACTCCTATTTTCCTTGGTTCTCCGGGCACTACAGGCTCCTCCATTTGAACCTTTGGACTCAGTAGACCTCAGAGTAACAGCGCAGACGCTCTTTCTCCTTCCTATCTCCTCTGCCTGCAGGGTGTCTGATTTAGCAGCACTCACCTGTCGCTCACCATTTTTGATCTTTCATCCGGACAGAGCTATCCTCCGTACCAGGGCTGTGTACCTCTCTAAAGTGGTATCCCGGTTCCATTTGAATGAAAAAATTGTAGTTCCGGCCTGCCAGTCCTCGGACCTCCCTGCAGGTGAAGCTTCCTTGGATGTGGTTTATGCTCTTTAGATCTACGTGGATCGTACTAATTCCTTGAGGAGATCAGGTTATCTTTTTGTATTGTATGGCTCTCACAAGCGAGGCTGGCCAGCTAACAAACAGACTCTGGTTCGTTGGCTCCGCATGACAATCTCTCAGGCCTACATGCAAGCTAATCTTCCTGTTCCAAACAGGGTGACAGTACATTCTAGTCGGTCTGTGGGACCCTCGTGGGCGGTTCGGCGTAGCGCTTCTGCTGAACAATTGTGCAAGGCGGCCACGTGGTCTTACGTCCACACCTTTCTCAGATTCTATGCCTTTGATACCTTTGCCTCTCAGGATGCTTCCTTTGGGCGTCGGATTCTCCTTTCTGCTCCGGAGCGTCCCCGCCCTTGGGATAACTGCTATGGAACATCTCTATGGTATCCCTGTGGATCCCCTATTGACCCTGAAAAAGAAATTAAGAGTTATGATAGACTTACATTTTGTTAACTATATTTATTCAAAGTCTGTAGGATCCACAGGGCACCCACCCTGACACACCTGGCCTCTTTGGGTATTTTCTCTCTTGGTCACTGATTTCTTCATCTTCTGGGAGAGTTTCTTGAGAATAATGTTCTTCCTTCTCCTCTTTCCTGCCGCTGCCATGAAATTGTTTACAAAACTGTCTGCCTGTAGCTGGGGACGGGCGGGGTATATGTGGGGGAAGCCCGGGGCATCCTGGGAGCGAAAGCTTAACTGTTTGGTGCCTGAATCACTCCAACCACACCCCCCCCCCCCCCATGGTGTCCCTGTGGATCCTATGTACTTCGAAGAAAGAGTTAACAAAGGTAAGTCTACAATAACTCTTAATTTTTCATCAGGCCAGAGCAGGCGCACAGGTGTATCCATTACTCACTGACACATTTCCCAGGTCACCCAGCAGACATTTATACTGAGTGCTGCCACACCTGATCTCTATGGTAGTAAGACATTTATACTGAGTGCGGCCACACCAGATCTCTATGGTAGTAAGACATTTATACTGAGTGCGGCCACACCTGATCTCTATGGTAGTAAGACATTTATACTGAGTGCGGCCACACCAGATCTCTATGGTAGTAAGACATTTATACTGAGTGCGGCCGAACCTGATCTCTATGGTAGTAAGACATTTATACTGAGTGCGGCCACACCAGATCTGTATGGTAGTAAGACATTTATACTGAGTGCGGCCACACCAGATCTCTATGGTAGTAAGACATTTATACTGAGTGCGGCCGAACCTGATCTCTATGGTAGTAAGACATTTATACTGAGTGCGGCCACACCTGATCTCTATGGTAGTAAGACATTTATACTGAGTGCGGCCACATCAGATCTCTATGGTAGTAAGACATTTATACTGAGTTCGGCCACACCAGATCTCTATGGTAGTAAGACATTTATACTGAGTTCGGCCACACCAGATCTCTATGGTAGTAAGACATTTATACTAGGGGTGAGCGGGTTCGGATTTCTGAAATCCGAGCCCCCCCGATCTGAGTCCGATCCGAATCAGGCTCGACTTTTCCCGCCTGACTCGGATCTGAAATCGAGGCAAAACGTCATCATCCCGCCTTCCGAGTCTCGCGGGTTTTGGAACCTATATAAGGTACCCGCGTCGGCGCCATTTTCTCACTCGGCTGTGGACAGTGAAGAGGGAGGGTGGGAGTTAGGGCTGTGTAGTGTAGTGTAGTGTAGTGCTGCTGTTGTCCACTACTTCAAAGTCCATAGGGGCTGGCTGGACTGTGTTGTGCAGTCAGTTCTCCATAGGGGCTGTGTCCACTCCAAAGTCCTGTGCAGTGTCCCAGTCCTAAAGGGGTGCTGTAGTGTTGTCCAGGGGGTGCTCTGTCCATCAGGGGTGCTCCCCCCAAGTGCTAAAAAAATAATATATTTTCTGTGTTTGTGAATTGTGTGTGCAGTAGCCGCACGTGCATCAACAAAGTAGTGCCAAGCGTGCGCCTGTGTCATAAGTAAAGGGCCGGCTGGCTTGACCGTTAAAGGGTGCTGTAACCCCCGAAAGTACAGTCCAGTCCAAACCAAAAAAAATATATATTTTCTGTGTTTGTGACTTGTGTGCACTGTGGCTGCACGTGCATCAACAAAGGAGCAGCGCCAAGCGTGCGCCTGTGTCCCATAAGTAAAGAGCCGGCTGGCTCATTTCTTTAAGGGTGGTGTAACCCACAAAGTGCACTACTCTCCAGCAAAAATAAAAAAATATTTTCTGTGTTTGTGTGCGCTTTAGCCGCACGTATATATCAATATAACATAAATGGAGGACCAAACTTTCTCCGATAAAAATAAAATAGGGAAAGATCAAGAACCACTTCCTCCTAGTGCTGTTGCTGCTGCTGGGAGTTGTTCATCATCCCAGAGAGGAAGTAGGAACATCACTACTTTTACTTAACAATTGACCCTCCAACAGTCCCTAGCGATGAGGATGAAGTACGACAGTAGTCATCCTGAAGCAAAACGTATAACTGAGGCCTTGACTGCTATGTTGGTGTTAGATGTGCGTCCGGTATCCGCCATTAGTGCAGTGGGATTTAGACAATTGATGGAGGTAGTGTGTCCTCGGTTCCAAATCCCGTCTAGGTTCCACCTGCATCCTCAAAGCAGCAGCGACAAGCGTGCGTCTGTCTGTTAAAGGGTGGTGACACCCTCAAAGTGCGCTCCACAAACAATAAAAATATTCTTTTTTTTTCTGTCTTTGTGAAATGTGTGGGCTGTAGCCGCACCTGCATCCTTAAAGCAGCAGCGACAAGCGTGCGTCTGTCTGTTAAAGGGTGTTGTAACTCTCAAAGTGCTCCAAAAAATAAAAAAATTTTTTTAATGTGTTTGTGACTTGTGTGCGATGTAGCCGCACTTGCATCCTCAAAGCAGCAGCGAAAAGCGTGCGTCTGTCTGTTAAAGGGTGGTGACACCCTCAAAGTGTGCTACACAAACAATAAAAATATTCTTCTTTTTTCTGTCTTTGTGAATTGTGTGGGCTGTAGCCGCACCTGCATCCTTAAAGCAGCAGCGACTAGCGTGCGTCTGTCTGTTAAAGGGTGGTGACACCCTCAAAGTGTGCTACACAAACAATAAAAATATTCTTCTTCTTTTTTCTGTCTTTGTGAATTGTGTGGGCTGTAGCCGCACTTGCATCCTCAAAGCAGCAGCGACAAGCGTGCGTCTGTCTGTTAAAGGGTGGTGTAACCCTCAAAGTGCGCTCCACAAACAATAAAAATATTCTTTTTTTTTTTCTGTCTTTGTGAATTGTGTGGGCTGTAGCCGCACCTGCATCCTTAAAGCAGCAGCGACAAGCGTGCGTCTGTCTGTTAAAGGGTGGTGACACCCTCAAAGTGTGCTACACAAACAATAAAAATATTCTTCTTCTTTTTTCTGTCTTTGTGAAATGTGTGGGCTGTAGCCGCACCTGCATCCTTAAAGCAGCAGCGACAAGCGTGCGTCTGTCTGTTAAAGGGTGGTGACACCCTCAAAGTGTGCTACACAAACAATAAAAATATTCTTCTTCTTTTTTCTGTCTTTGTGAATTGTGTGGGCTGTAGCCGCACCTGCATCCTTAAAGCAGCAGCGACAAGCGTGCGTCTGTCTGTTAAAGGGTGGTGACACCCTCAAAGTGTGCTACACAAACAATTAAAATATTGTTCTCTTTTTTTCGGTCTTTGTGAAATGTGTGGGCTGTAGCCGCACCTGCATCCTTAAAGCAGCAGCGACAAGCGTGCGTCTGTCTGTTAAAGGGTGGTGTAACTCTCAAAGTGCTCCAAAAAATAAAAAACTATTTTTTTTCTGTCTTTGTGAATTGTGTGGGCTGTAGAGCCGCACCTGCATCCTTAAAGCAGCAGCGACAAGCGTGCGTCTGTCTGTTAAAGGGTGGTGACACCCTCAAAGTGTGCTACACAAACAATAAAAATATTCTTCTTCTTTTTTCTGTCTTTGTGAATTGTGTGGGCTGTAGCCGCACTTGCATCCTCAAAGCAGCAGCGACAAGCGTGCGTCTGTCTGTTAAAGGGTGGTGTAACCCTCAAAGTGCGCTCCACAAACAATAAAAATATTCTTTTTTTTTTTTCTGTCTTTGTGAATTGTGTGGGCTGTAGCCGCACTTGCATCCTCAAAGCAGCAGCGACAAGCGTGCGTCTGTCTGTTAAAGGATTACATCGGTGACAGCATCCAAGTAGGCATGTCAGACAGTCCGTACCTGTACTGGCAGGAAAAAGAAGCAATTTGGAGGTCCCTGTACAAACTTGCTCTATTTTACCTGAGTTGCCCCCCCTCCAGTGTGTACTCCGAAAGAGTGTTTAGTGCAGCCGGGAACCTTGTCAGCGAAAGGCGTAGGAGGTTGCTTCCACAAAATGTGGAGAAGATGATGTTCATAAAATGAATTATCAACTCTTCCAGGGAGACCAGCCTCCAGAACGTACAGAGGGACCTGTGGTTCCAGTAGGGACGAATTAATACTCTGTGAGGATGAGGATGTACACACTGAAGAGGGTGAGGAATCGGTGGATGAGGAGGATGAGGATGACATCTTGCCTCCGTAGAGCCAGTTTGTGCAGGGACAGATTAATTGCCAGCTTGTTTTGTGGGGGCCCAAACGAACCAATCATTTCAGCCACAGTTGTGTGGCAGACCCTGGCGCTGAAATGATTGGTTTGTTAAAGTGTGCATGTCCTGTTTATACAACATAAGGGTGGGTGGGAGGGCCCAAGGACAATTCCATCTTGCACTTCTTTTTTTTCTTTGCATTATGTACAGTTTGGGGGCTAGTTTTTCTAACTGCCATCCTGTCTGCCACTGCAGTTTAACGCCTAGATGGGTCACGTGTTTGTGCCGCCCACTCGTGTCGCTTAGCATAGTCATCCAGCTACCTCGGTGCAACCTTTTGGACATAAAAACACTATTGTGAGGTGTTCAGAATAGACTGGAAATGAGTGGAAATTAAGGTTATTGAGGTTAATAATAGCATAGGAGCAGAAAAACCCACAAATTCTGTGATTTTAGCTGTTTTTATGCTTTTTTTCAAAAAAATACAGATCCAAAACACAAAACCCAGAACCCAAAACACGGAAGGGTGGTTTTGGCAAAACCAATCCAGATCCAAAACCAAAACACAAAACACGAAAAGTGGCCGGTGCACACCCCTAATTTATACTGAGTGCGGCCACACCTGATCTCTATGGTAGTAAGACATTTATACTGAGTGCGGCCACACCAGATCTCTATGGTAGTAAGACATTTATACTGAGTGCGGCCACACCTGATCTCTATGGTAGTAAGACATTTATACTGAGTGCTGCCACACCTGATCTCTATGGTAGTAAGACATTTATACTGAGTGCTGCCACACCTGATCTCTATGGTAGTAAGACATTTATACTGAGTGCGTCCACACCAGATCTCTATGGTAGTAAGACATTTATACTGAGTGCGGCCACACCTGATCTCTATGGTAGTAAGACATTTATACTGAGTGCGGCCACACCAGATCTCTATGGTAGTAAGACATTTATACTGAGTGCGGCCACACCAGATCTCTATGGTAGTAAGACATTTATACTGAGTGCGGCCACACCTGATCTCTATGGTAGTAAGACATTTATACTGAGTGCGGCCACACCAGATCTCTATGGTAGTAAGACATTTATACTGAGTGCGGCCACACCTGATCTCTATGGTAGTAAGACATTTATACTGAGTGCGGCCACACCAGATCTCTATGGTAGTAAGACATTTATACTGAGTGCGGCCACACCTGATCTCTATGGTAGTAAGACATTTATACTGAGTGCGGCCACACCAGATCTCTATGGTAGTAAGACATTTATACTGAGTGCGGCCACACCAGATCTCTATGGTAGTAAGACATTTATACTGAGTGCGTCCACACCAGATCTCTATGGTAGTAAGACATTTATACTGAGTGCGGCCACACCTGATCTCTATGGTAGTAAGACATTTATACTGATTTTCCCCCGGATCTGAATTACTTAAGCATTTAGGACCTCATTCAGAGTCGGTCGAAGCGGCCGCACGGTCGTACGGGAAAAGGGGCCGGATATGCAAATGATTCCCTCGCAAGTTGCGTCCCTAAGTTGGGATCGGTAGCTGGCCGACCAAGGGGAGGAAGCGGCTGGAAGAACAAAAAATACGCCCCTTCTTGTATGCATTACACGTCATCTCCGGGCATATAAGGATTAATCGTGACCATCGGGAACCATCGGCACTGGTCGTAGAGCTTAAGGTTGACCATACCCTCTCTTAAGCTCTACGATCATGTCAGTGTAAAAACCTCCCATGTCACATGTGCCATGACGCTACTTTGTTAATTATGCACTCCCATAAACCGTATGCACGCCCATAAAACGCCGTCCGCATAATTAGGCACGCCTGCGTTCAGATCTCCACTCCCTCGTTTTCAAGCACCTTCCCCTGTTACCACCCACAAACGCCTCATCCTGTCACTCAAACTACCGACCTGGCTGTGTTCAAGGAGAGAGAAATTTCTGATCGTAGCGGCTAGTTTGCGCACGCGCATTGCGACCTTTATGCATGCGCAGTATAGCGAACATTGGTGGCGTACGACCGTGCGGCCGCTTCGACCGACTCTGAATGAGGTCCTTAATGCTAAGGAATAGTGAATCTGGACATTTGTATTAGCCTTGTATAATCTGATACAGTGAATGCCAGTTACCCCATTCTGTACTATAATCTGGATATGACATCATATCTGTAGTCCAGGATGACCTGTTCAGCAATGTCACTGACTTGTATTGTCCTCTTGCAGAGCTCATTCAAAGGAGACAGAGGTTCAGGTAAGAGATCTTGTCCGCACCATACATAGCTCCGCTCTGTGACTGTCCCCTCGCTTCAATCCTGCTCCTTCTCATGTTCTCTCAGATGGGAGAGGCCACAAGGAGAAGCTGGAGCTCATGGCTTCTTTTTCATTTTTCGGTAACGTCATGTCCATGGCGAGTGTTCAGCTGGCTGGAGCCAAGAGAGATGCCCTCTTACTCAGCTTCAAGGAGGCCAAGGTAAGCGTATCCTCACATATGGCCACCACTGGTGTAATGTCATCTCTGTGACTCATGTCTTGTAGCTGTCACCCTCTGCAACTGCGACATCTACTCGTATAACTGCCCCCACCATCGCTGATTCCATATAACTGCCCCCACCATCGCTGATTCCATATAACTGCCCCCACCATCGCTGATTCCGTGTAACAGCCCCCACTATCGCTGATTCCGTGTAACAGCCCCCACTATCGCTGATTCCGTGTAACAGCCCCCACTATCGCTGATTCCGTGTAACAGCCCCCACTATCGCTGATTCCGTGTAACAGCCCCCACTATCGCTGATTCCGTGTAACAGCCCCCACTATCGCTGATTCCGTGTAACAGCCCCCACTATCGCTGATTCCGTGTAACAGCCCCCACTATCGCTGATTCCGTGTAACAGCCCCCACTATCGCTGATTCCGTGTAACAGCCCCCACTATCGCTGATTCCGTGTAACAGCCCCCACTATCGCTGATTCCGTGTAACAGCCCCCACTATCGCTGATTCCGTGTAACAGCCCCCACTATCGCTGATTCCGTGTAACAGCCCCCACTATCGCTGATTCCGTGTAACAGCCCCCACTATCGCTGTTTCCTTGTAACAGCCCCCACTATCGCTGATTCCGTGCAACAGCCCCCACTATCGCTGATTCCGTGCAACAGCCCCCACTATCGCTGATTCCGTGCAACAGCCCCCACTATCACTGATTCCGTGCAACAGCCCCCACTATCGCTGATTCCGTGCAACAGCCCCCACTATCGCTGATTCCGTGCAACAGCCCCCACTATCGCTGATTCCGTGCAACAGCCCCCACTATCGCTGATTCCGTGCAACAGCCCCCACTATCGCTGATTCCGTGCAACAGCCCCCACTATCGCTGATTCCGTGCAACAGCCCCCACTATCGCTGATTCCGTGCAACAGCCCCCACTATCGCTGATTCCGTGCAACAGCCCCCACTATCGCTGATTCCGTGCAACAGCCCCCACTATCGCTGATTCCGTGCAACAGCCCCCACTATCGCTGATTCCGTGCAACAGCCCCCACTATCGCTGATTCCGTGCAACAGCCCCCACTATCGCTGATTCCGTGCAACAGCCCCCACTATCGCTGATTCCGTGCAACAGCCCCCACTATCGCTGATTCCGTGCAACAGCCCCCACTATCGCTGATTCCGTGCAACAGCCCCCACTATCGCTGATTCCGTGCAACAGCCCCCACTATCGCTGATTCCGTGCAACAGCCCCCACTATCGCTGATTCCGTGCAACAGCCCCCACTATCGCTGATTCCGTGCAACAGCCCCCACTATCGCTGATTCCGTGCAACAGCCCCCACTATCGCTGATTCCGTGCAACAGCCCCCACTATCGCTGATTCCGTGCAACAGCCCCCACTATCGCTGATTCCGTGCAACAGCCCCCACTATCGCTGATTCCGTGCAACAGCCCCCACTATCGCTGATTCCGTGCAACAGCCCCCACTATCGCTGATTCCGTGCAACAGCCCCCACTATCGCTGATTCCGTGCAACAGCCCCCACTATCGCTGATTCCGTGCAACAGCCCCCACTATCGCTGATTCCGTGCAACAGCCCCCACTATCGCTGATTCCGTGCAACAGCCCCCACTATCGCTGATTCCGTGCAACAGCCCCCACTATCGCTGATTCCGTGCAACAGCCCCCACTATCGCTGATTCCGTGCAACAGCCCCCACTATCGCTGATTCCGTGCAACAGCCCCCACTATCGCTGATTCCGTGCAACAGCCCCCACTATCGCTGATTCCGTGCAACAGCCCCCACTATCGCTGATTCCGTGCAACAGCCCCCACTATCGCTGATTCCGTGCAACAGCCCCCACTATCGCTGATTCCGTGCAACAGCCCCCACTATCGCTGATTCCGTGCAACAGCCCCCACTATCGCTGATTCCGTGCAACAGCCCCCACTATCGCTGATTCCGTGCAACAGCCCCCACTATCGCTGATTCCGTGCAACAGCCCCCACTATCGCTGATTCCGTGCAACAGCCCCCACTATCGCTGATTCCGTGCAACAGCCCCCACTATCGCTGATTCCGTGCAACAGCCCCCACTATCGCTGATTCCGTGCAACAGCCCCCACTATCGCTGATTCCGTGCAACAGCCCCCACTATCGCTGATTCCGTGCAACAGCCCCCACTATCGCTGATTCCGTGCAACAGCCCCCACTATCGCTGATTCCGTGCAACAGCCCCCACTATCGCTGATTCCGTGCAACAGCCCCCACTATCGCTGATTCCGTGCAACAGCCCCCACTATCGCTGATTCCGTGCAACAGCCCCCACTATCGCTGATTCCGTGCAACAGCCCCCACTATCGCTGATTCCGTGCAACAGCCCCCACTATCGCTGATTCCGTGCAACAGCCCCCACTATCGCTGATTCCGTGCAACAGCCCCCACTATCGCTGATTCCGTGCAACAGCCCCCACTATCGCTGATTCCGTGCAACAGCCCCCACTATCGCTGATTCCGTGCAACAGCCCCCACTATCGCTGATTCCGTGCAACAGCCCCCACTATCGCTGATTCCGTGCAACAGCCCCCACTATCGCTGATTCCGTGCAACAGCCCCCACTATCGCTGATTCCGTGCAACAGCCCCCACTATCGCTGATTCCGTGCAACAGCCCCCACCATTGCTGATTCCACTCTTCTCCACCATCACTGATCCTATGTAACTTTCCAATCACTACCCATTGACGATCCCTTGTAATTGCCACCCCTCCCCCACCATCGCTAATGCCATGTTATGCGGGCCATACATTTAAGACCCAATTCCCTGTTCTTCCAGCACCAATCCTATTGGCGATCCGATGGGGAATCCAGGAAATTGAATATATTAAAGATTCTCAACTTGCTAATTACGACCGAAGAATAAGATTGTACAACATGTTGGATTTTTCCGACCCCTTGATCCCGGCATTCGTAAAATGGTTAATTGCCCACATTGCGGCTGGGACTATGGGCCCCATAACTTTCTGACCCCCAACCATTGCTGATCCCATGTAACTGCCCCCAGCATGGCTGATCCAAACAAAACTCTTCCTCTATGTCGCGGACCCCATGTAACTTATGCAGTGCTGGAATGTCCCCATAATGTTCCACTCCTTCCTCCCCAGCTGTCCGTGGTAGAATATGATCCTGGAACACATGATCTGAAGACTCTGTCCCTGCATTACTTTGAGGAGCCTGAGCTGCGGGTATGTGCAGGACTACTAACCCAAGACTAGACAATGTGCAGTGTAGCTACATGGGGGGAAATGATGGCAGACACTGCTGTGTGGTCTGTAGCTGCATGGGGAGAATGATGATGGCAGACACTGTGCTGTGTGGTCTGTAGCTACATGGGAAATGATGATGGCAGACACTGTGCTGTGTGATCTGTAGCTACATGGGGGGAAATGATGGCAGACAATATGCTGTATGGAGGGAAATGATGATGGTAGATAATGTGCTGTGTGGTCTGTAGCTACATGGGGGGAATTGATGATGGCAGACACTGTGCTGTGTGGTTTGTAGCTACATGGGGGGAAATGATGGCAGATAATGTGCTGTGTGGTCGGTAGCTGTATGGGGGGAATTGATGATGGCAGACACTGTGCTGTGTGGTCGGTAGCTGTATGGGGGGAAATGATGGCAGACACTGTGCTGTGTGGGGAGAATTGATGATGGCAGACACTGCTATGTGGTCTGTAGCTACATGGGGGGAAATGATGAAGGTAGACACTGTGCTGTGTGGTCTGTAGCTACATGGGGGGAAAAGATGATGGCAGACACTGCTGTGTGGTCTGTAGCTACATGGGGGGAAATGATGATGGCAGACACTGTGCTGTGTGGTCTGTAGCTACATGGGGGGAAATGATGGCAGACACTGTGCTGTGTGGTCTGTAGTTACATGGGGAAATGATGGCAGACACTGTGCTGTGTGGTCTGTAGCTACATGGGGGGAATGATGATGGCAGACACTGTGCTGTGTGGTCTGTAGCTATATAGGGGGAAATGATGATGGCAGACACTGCTGTGTGGTCTGTAGCTACATGGGGGGAAATGATGATGGCAGACACTGTGCTGTGTGGTCTGTAGTTACATGGGGGGAAATGATGATGGCAGACACTGCTGTGTGGTCTGTAGTTACATGGGGGGAAATGATGATGGCAGACACTGTGCTGTGTGGTCTGTAGTTACATGGGGGAAATGATGATGGCAGACACTGTGCTGTGTGGTCTGTAGCTACATGGGGGAAATGATGATGGCAGACACTGTGCTGTGTGGTCGGTAGCTGTATGGGGGGAAATGATGATGGCAGACACTGTGCTGTGTGGTCTGTAGTTACATGGGGGGAAATGATGATGGCAGACACTGTGCTGTGTGGTCTGTAGTTACATGGGGGAAATGATGATGGCAGACACTGTGCTGTGTGGTCTGTAGTTACATGGGGGAAATGATGATGGCAGACACTGTGCTGTATGGTCTGTAACTACATGGGGGAATGATGATGGCAGGCACTGTGCTGTGTGGTCTGTTGCTACATGGGGGGAAATGATGATGGCAGACACTGTGCTGTGTGGTCTTAAGCTACATGGGGGAATGATGATGGCAGACACTGTGCTGTGTGGTCTGTAGCTACATGGAGGGAAATGATGATGGCAGACACTGTGCTGTGTGGTCTTTAGCTACATGGAGGAATGATGATGGCAGACACTGTGCTGTGTGGTCGGTAGCTGTGTGGGAGGAATTGATGATGGCAGACACTGCTGTGTGGTCGGTAGCTGTATGGGGGGAATTGATGATGGCAGACACTGTGCTGTGTGGGGGAATTGATGATGGCAGACACTGTGCTGTGTGGGGGGAATTGATGATGGCAGACACTGTGCTGTGTGGTCGGTAGCTGTATGGGGGAAATGATGATGGCAGACACTGTGCTGTGTGGTTTGTAGCTACATGGGGGAATTGATGGCAGATAATGTGCTGTGTGGTCGGTAGCTGTATGGGGGGAATTGATGATGGCAGACACTGCTGTGTGGTCGGTAGCTGTATGGGGGGAAATTATGGCAGACACTGTGCTGTGTGGGGGGAATTGATGATGGCAGACACTGTGCTGTGTGGTCTGTAGCTACATGGGGGAAATGATGATGGCAGACACTGTGCTGTGTGGTCGGTAGCTGTATTGGGGGAATTGATGATGGCAGACACTGTGCTGTGTGGTCGGTAGCTGTATGGGGGAAATGATGGCAGACACTGCTGTGTGGGGGGAATTGATGATGGCAGACACTGTGCTGTGTGGTCTATAGCTACATGGGGGGAAATGATGATGGCAGACACTGTGCTGTGTGGTCGGTAGCTACATTGGGGGAAATGATGATGGCAGACACTGTGCTGTGTGGTCTGTAGCTACATGGGGGGAATGATGATGGCAGACACTGTGCTGTGTGGGGGGGAAATGATGATGGCAGACACTGTGCTGTGTGGGGGGAATTGATGATGGCAGACACTGTGCTGTATGGGGGGAAATGATGATGGCAGACACTGTGCTGTGTGGTCTTTAGCTACATGGGGGAATGATGATGGCAGACACTGCTGTGTGGGCGGTAGCTGTGTGGGGAGAATGATGATGGCAGACACTGTGCTGTGTGGTCGGTAGCTGTATGGGGGGAAATGATGATGGCAGACACTGTGCTGTATGAGGGGAAATGATGATGGCAGACACTGTGCTGTGTGGTCGGTAGCTGTATTGGGGGAATTGATGATGGCAGACACTGTGCTGTGTGGTCGGTAGCTGTATAGGGGGAATTGATGATGGCAGACACTGTGCTGTGTGGTCGGTAGCTGTATGGGGGGAAATGATGATGGCAGACACTGTGCTGTGTGGTCGGTAGCTGTATGGGGGGAATTGATGATGGCAGACACTGTGCTGTGTGGTCGGTAGCTGTATGGGGGGAATTGATGATGCAGACACTGTGCTGTGTGGTCGGTAGCAGTATGGGGGGAAATGATGATGACAGACACTGTGCTGTGTGGGGGGAAATGATGATGGCAGACACCGTGCTGTGTGGTATAATCTAGTTTTCTCTTTTCTCAGGACGGCTTTGTGCAGAATGTTCACATACCCAAAGTTCGGGTGGATCCCAGCGGGCGATGTGCGGTCATGCTGATATATGGCACTAGACTGGTGGTACTACCTTTCCGCAGGGACACCCTGGCAGAAGAGCATGAAGGACTACTGGCAGAGGGGTAAGTAGCACATCTTTTATTTCTCCATATGAGCATCATGGAAGATGCAGGCTTGGATCACGTATAGCGTCAGCATTACTGCCTCGCTATTGCATTAGTAACAGTATATAATAACACAGATCTGAGAGGTAAGCGGGTGCTACAGGACAATGGTAGTTACATACTGTGGCCGGAGGCAGGCCACACGGGTTTAATGGCTGCCTCAGCACTGAAGGGATTAACCCTCATGCCATTGCGCCATTTTTAAAAGGACAGTGTAAAAGCACACTGCACATGGTTTATAATAAACTGTATTAAAGTATATATGTATTGCTGTAATGCACTGCAGCTGATCTGCAATGCATTAGTGCATGAAGCAACGTATATTTAATAGGCTATGCGCTATATTGTTTACATGTATATTTTGTAGAGAAAATGCACTTATAAGGAATGTATAAGCTGTGTTAGAAGGCTGTAGCTATAAGTGATATGGTTATGAGACCTTCTCACCTCCTGACATAGGAAGTGATATGTTAATCATCCTGACCTATGATAGTGGCCAGAGCCATTGTGTAACTAAGCTTTCTTTGTAGTGCATCCAAGTGACCTCTGGCTGGAAGGTCTCTGTGTGATGGTGTCATATAGCCAAACACTTCAGATACAGAACTTCTTTTTGAAAAGACAATTTGTTTTTAAGGAGATCCTTTTGGATGCCACTTCTAAAAGCTGAATGTGTTAAGGTTGGAAATGCCAAACTGATAAGGATGAATGTCATTTACTATTTCCTGTGATGTTATATCAACATTAGGAGACAGTATAATGTATGATAAATCAGTTTGTGTTGGTGGATTAGGAAGAGGAGGATATTGAGAGACTCCTTTGAAATGTAATATGTTGTTAATTTATGTTTTCTGAGCTAGAATGATTGGCTAGAGGGAACACAGGGTGGATTTGCCCCCCCTGTGATGTTGTGTGTAAGAAAGACATAAAAAGAGGGACTGTGAGCCCTGTATGTGTACAACCCTGTAACTTCTGTGTGGAGAAGAGCTGCTGATAAGATTCCTGTATGTGGTACATCTTTGTAAATCCTTTGTGGAGAATTGCTGTTTGATTTCTGTGTGATATTCCCCTTCAGACGGAAGGGAAGGTCTTCTTTAAGACATTGAGCAAATAAACACCGTTTGCCTTTACCAATTGACTCAATCCTGCGACCAACAGAATTGCGCCAAAACGCTATTCCGTTCTCCTGCTGTTCTGGGTAAGAGCTCCGTGTCTCCAAGTTCAAGCTCTCTGCCAAGCTACCGTGCAGACCTGGTCCATTGCGAGGGATCAGGTGGGAACAGCCGACACCAAACAGGAGGTGTGTCCGCAGTTAGTCAAACGCATACGCAGCAGAAGCGGTTCCAGGTTCTGAGGCAGGAGCCTGAGTGTACCTAATAAGCGGTTCCAAACGCCGATGGTAGAGTTTGGTGGTGGCAGCATCGTTAAACGCCCACGGGGCAGTGGGCGGAGTCAGTGACAGGCGGTCACTGACGGTGATTGGGATTTCGAAAGCGCTAACCCGTGACCAGGGACGGCCTAGGCAAAAGGCGTCCGGTCACACATACAGTCTGGTTACTATGGTACAATGTATGTGTGGTGTAGTGTTGCTAAGAATACACTACAGGGGAGGTGGTAATTGGGTAGTATACACTACAAGGGGGGTGGTAATTGGGTAGTATACACTTCAGGGGATGGTAATTGGGTAGTATACACTACAGGGGGTGGTAATTGGGTAGTATACACTACAGAGGGGTGGTAATTGGGTAGTATACACTACAGGGGGGTGGTAATTGGGTAGTATACACTACAGGGGGTGGTAATTGGGTAATATACACTACAGGAGATTATTAATTGGGTAGTATATACTACAGGGGGGTGGTAATTGGGTAGTATATACTACAGGGGGTGGTAATTGGGTAGTATACACTACAGGGGGTGGTAATTGGGTAGTATACACTACAGGGGGGTGGTAATTGGGTAGAATACACTACAGGCGGTGGTAATTGGCTAGTATACACTACAGGGGGGTGGTAATTGGGTAGAATACACTGCAGGGGTGGTAATTGGTTAGTATACACTACAGGGGGTGGTAATTGGGTAGAATACACTACAGGGGGTGGTAATTGGGTAGTATACACTACAGGGGGTGGTAATTGGGTAGTATACACTACAGGGGGTGGTAATTGGGTAGTATATACTACAGGGGTGGTAGTTGGGTAGAATACACTACAAGGGGTGGTAATTGGGTAGTATGAGCTGGTGCAGGTGCTGCTCAGTATCAGAGACTCTGTATGAGCTGGTGCAGTTGCTGCTCAGTATCAGAGACTCTGTGTGAGCTGGTGCAGATGCTGCTCAGTATAGTGTTCCCTCTAGCTCCGGCGGCAGGCAGGGCGCCGGAGCTAGAGAGGGCAATGTTGTGCGCTCGCCGAAGGCGCGCGCGCGCGTCCGAAAAGGGGGCGTGGTTACGAAAAGGGGGCCTGTCTATAAGACGCGTCCCCCTTTTCGTCATACTTGGGGGCGTGCCCGGCGCTTACGGACATGCCGGGCAGCCCCCAAGCGCTGCAGAAAGGGAGAATAGACGCCGGGCGCATGCGCCCGGCGTCTATTCCCCGGCGGTGACCGGGTCACCGCATGTTTGTCCACCCGCGGGACACTGCGTCCCGCGGGTGAGAACGGCTCCCGCAGGCTGTTAGGGCAGGGCGCTTTTTGCCCTCCTCCTGGAGGGCAGGGTGCTTTTTGCCCTCCAGAAGGAGGGCAGGGCGCCGCGCCCCGCTAAAACAGCCTAGCGGGAACACTATCAGTATCAGAGACTCTGTGTGTGAGCTGGTGCAGATTCTGCTCAGTATCAGAGACTGTGTGTGAGCTGGTGCAGATGCTGCTCAGTATCAGAGACTCTGTGTGAGCGGATGCAGATGCTGCTCAGTATCAGAGACTCTGAGCTGGTGTAGATGCTGCTCAGTATCAGACTCTGTGTGAGCTGGTGCAGATGCTGCTCAGTATCAGAGACTGTGTGAGCTGGTGCAGATGCTGCTCAGTATCAGAGACTGTGTGAGCTGGTGCAGATGCTGCTCAGTATCAGAGACTGTGTGAGCTGGTGCAGATGCTGCTCAGTATCAGAGACTGTGTGAGCGGATGCAGATGCTGCTCAGTATCAGAGACTCTGTGTGAGCTGGTGTAGATGCTGCTCAGTATCAGAGCCTGTGTGTGAGCTGGTGTAGATGCTGCTCAGTATCAGAGACTCTGTGTGAGCTGGTGCAGATGCTGCTCAGTATCAGAGACTCTGTGTGAGCGGATGCAGATGCTGCTCAGTATCAGAGACTCTGTGTGAGCTGGTGCAGATGCTGCTCAGTATCAGAGCCTGTGTGTGAGCTGCTGCAGATGTTGCTCAGTATCAGAGCCTGTGTTTGAGCTGGTGTAGATGCTGCTCAGTATCAGACTCTGTGTGAGCTGGTGCAGATGCTGCTCAGTATCAGACTCTGTGTGAGCTGGTGCAGATGCTGCTCAGTATCAGAGACTGTGCGTGAGCTGGTGCAGATGCTGCTCAGTATCAGACTCTGTGTGAGCTGGTGCAGATGTTGCTCAGTATCAGAGCCTGTGTGTGAGCTGGTGCAGATGCTGCTCAGTATCAGAGCCTGTGTGTGAGCTGGTGCAGATGCTGCTCAGTATCAGAGCCTGTGTGTGAGCTGGTGCAGATGTTGCTCAGTATCAGAGACTCTGTGTGTGAGCTGGTGCAGATGCTGCTCAGTATCAGAGCCTGTGTGTGAGCTGGTGCAGATGCTGCTCAGTATCAGAGCCTGTGTGTGAGCTGGTGCAGATGCTGCTCAGTATCAGAGCCTGTGTGTGAGCTGGTGCAGATGCTGCTCAGTATCAGAGACTGTGTGAGCTGCTGCAGATGCTGCTCAGTATCAGAGCCTGTGTGTGAGCTGGTGCAGATGCTGCTCAGTATCAGAGACTCTGTGTGAGCGGATGCAGATGCTGCTCAGTATCAGAGACTGTGTGTGAGCTGGTGCAGGTGCTGCTCAGTATCAGAGACTGTGTGTGAGCTGCTGCAGATGCTGCTCAGTATCAGAGACTCTGTGTGAGCTGGTGCAGATGCTGCTCAGTATCAGAGACTCTGTGTGAGCTGGTGCAGATGTTGCTCAGTATCAGAGACTGTGTGTGAGCTGGTGCAGGTGCTGCTCAGTATCAGAACCTGTGTGTGAGCTGGTGCAGATGCTGCTCAGTATCAGACTCTGTGTGAGCTGGTGCAGATGCTGCTCAGTATCAGAGACTCTGTGTGAGCTAGTGCAGATGCTGCTCAGTGTCAGAGCCTGTGTGTGAGCTGGTGCAGGTGCTGCTCAGTATCAGACTCTGTGTGAGCTGGTGCAGATGCTGCTCAGTATCAGAGACTCTGTGTGAGCTGGTGGAGATGTTGCTCAGTATCATAGCCTGTGTGTGAGCTGGTGTAGATGCTGCTCAGTATCAGAGACTCTGTGTGTGAGCTGGTGCAGGTGCTGCTCAGTATCAGACTCTGTGTGAGCTGGTGCAGATGCTGCTCAGTATCAGAGACTCTGCGTGAGCTGGTGCAGATGTTGCTCAGTATCAGAGCCTGTGTGTGAGCTGGTGTAGATGCTGCTCAGTATCAGAAACTCTGTGTGTGAGCTGGTGCAGATTCTGCTCAGTGTCAGAGACTCTGTGTGAGCTGGTGCAGATGCTGCTCAGTATCAGAGACTCTGTGTGTGAGCTGGTGTAGATGCTGCTCAGTATCAGAGACTCTGTGTGTGAGCTGGTGCAGATGCTGCTCAGTATCAGAGCCTGTGTGTGAGCTGGTGCAGATGCTGCTCAGTATCAAGCCTATGTGTGAGCTGGTGCAGATGCTGCTCAGTATCAGAGCCTGTGTGTGAGCTGGTGCAGATGCTGCTCAGTATCAGAGACTCTGTGTGAGCTGCTGCAGATGCTGCTCAGTATCAGAGCCTGTGTGTGAGCTGGTGCAGATGCTGCTCAGTATCAGAGACTCTGTGTGAGCGGATGCAGATGCTGCTCAGTATCAGAGACTGTGTGTGAGCTTGTGCAGGTGCTGCTCAGTATTAGAGACTGTGTGTGTGAGCTGGTGTAGGTGCTGCTCAGTATCAGAGACTGTGTGTGAGCGGGTGCAGATGCTGCTCAGTATCAGAGACTCTGTGTGAGCGGATGCAGATGCTGCTCAGTGTCAGAGACTGTGTGTGAGCTGGTGCAGGTGCTGCTCAGTATCAGAGACTGTGTGTGAGCTGCTGCAGATGCTGCTCAGTATCAGAGACTCTGTGTGAGCTGGTGCAGATGCTGCTCAGTATCAGAGACTCTGTGTGAGCTGGTGCAGATGCTGCTCAGTATCAGAGACTCTGTGTGAGCTGGTGCAGATGTTGCTCAGTATCAGAGACTGTGTGTGAGCTGGTGCAGGTGCTGCTCAGTATCAGAACCTGTGTGTGAGCTGGTGCAGATGCTGCTCAGTATCAGACTCTGTGTGAGCTGGTGCAGATGCTGCTCAGTATCAGAGACTCTGTGTGAGCTGGTGCAGATGCTGCTCAGTGTCAGAGCCTGTGTGTGAGCTGGTGCAGGTGCTGCTCAGTATCAGACTCTGTGTGAGCTGGTGCAGATGCTGCTCAGTATCAGAGACTCTGTGTGAGCTGGTGGAGATGTTGCTCAGTATCAGAGCCTGTGTGTGAGCTGGTGTAGATGCTGCTCAGTATCAGAGACTCTGTGTGTGAGCTGGTGCAGGTGCTGCTCAGTATCAGACTCTGTGTGAGCTGGTGCAGATGCTGCTCAGTATCAGAGACTCTGCGTGAGCTGGTGCAGATGTTGCTCAGTATCAGAGCCTGTGTGTGAGCTGGTGTAGATGCTGCTCAGTATCAGAGACTCTGTGTGTGAGCTGGTGCAGATTCTGCTCAGTGTCAGAGACTCTGTGTGAGCTGGTGCAGATGCTGCTCAGTATCAGAGACTCTGTGTGTGAGCTGGTGTAGATGCTGCTCAGTATCAGAGACTCTGTGTGAGCTGGTGCAGATGCTGCTCAGTATCAGAGCCTGTGTGTGAGCTGGTGCAGATTCTGCTCAGTATCAGAGCCTGTGTGTGAGCTGGTGCAGATGCTGCTCAGTATCAGAGCCTGTGTGTGAGCTGGTGCAGATGCTGCTCAGTATCAGAGACTCTGTGTGAACTGGTGCAGATGCTGCTCAGTATCAGAGCCTGTGTGTGAGCTGGTGCAGATGCTGCTCAGTATCAGAGACTCTGTGTGAGCGGATGCAGATGCTGCTCAGTATCAGAGACTGTGTGTGAGCTTGTGCAGGTGCTGCTCAGTATTAGAGACTGTGTGTGTGAGCTGGTGTAGGTGCTGCTCAGTATCAGAGACTGTGTGTGAGCGGGTGCAGATGCTGCTCAGTATCAGAGACTCTGTGTGAGCGGATGCAGATGCTGCTCAGTGTCAGAGACTGTGTGTGAGCTGGTGCAGGTGCTGCTCAGTATCAGAGACTGTGTGTGAGCTGCTGCAGATGCTGCTCAGTATCAGAGACTCTGTGTGAGCTGGTGCAGATGCTGCTCAGTATCAGAGACTCTGTGTGAGCTGGTGCAGATGCTGCTCAGTATCAGAGACTCTGTGTGAGCTGGTGTAGATGCTGCTCAGTATCAGAGACTCTGTGTGAGCTAGTGCAGATGCGGCTCAGTATCAGAGACTGTGTGTGTGAGCTGGTGCAGATTCTGCTCATTATCTATAATGTCCCCATACGTGGCCGGTGTATCCAGAGTGCGGCATTCCTTTAAAGTGGGAGGAGGGTCAAGTTCAACTGTGATTTTCTTACATGCCAGAGACATCGCCTCAGATTTGGCTTCAGACACATGTTGGCTGCAGCGTAGTGGTTCTGTTGTGGACGCTGGGGTGCGCACAGCGGTGTAGCAGTCGGGTACCAGTCCATTTGGCAGCGGAGGGTGAGGTAGCGGTCGGTGTTTAAAAAGCTGCAGGCAGCCGTGAAAAGGTTTATTTGGACAGGTGTGGAGCGGGAGCCTCTGACTGAGTTGCCTCAGTCCATCGAACCAGTACTAGAAGTCCTATTAAGTTTTATTGATAGGGTGTCACAAGGTTTCCCCTGCACCGTACAGTACTAAGAACATTATTGCATGAATAAATTAATAAGCAAGAAAGTCTTGTCTGTCTGTCTCCTTTATGCAAGGCCAGAGTTTTGGACCTAGCTCTACCAAACTTGTCAGGGTGGTGTAGATTGACCAGAATTAGGTTTTTTGCCTAGGTTTGAACTTCAACCCGAGCAACTTAGGGTATACCAGCTAGTACCGGTTGAGTCTCCCATATCCAAATATTCCAAAATACGGAAACATTTTGGCATGGCTGAGATAATGAAACCTTTGATTTTTGATGTACACAAACTTTGTCTAAGGCACAAATTATTAAAGATATTGTATAAAATGACCTGCAGGCTGTGTATAACATGTTTATGAAACATGAATGCATTATGTGTGTATATTTGGGTCCTATTTCCAAGATATGCAAATGTTCCAAAATACGTAATATTCCGTTATCCAAAATACCCCTAGTCCCAAGCATTTTGTATAAGGGAGACTCAAACTGTAGTAAATATATGGCCATAAACGCAATGATAAAACAGAAGACTTATAGAGGCAGCACTGATGGGTCACACGGGGAGGGATAGAGATAATCACTAGGGATTATAGAGGCAGCACTGATGGGTCACACGGGGAGGGATAGAGATAATCACTAGGGCTTATAGAGGCAGCACTGATGGGTCACACGGGGAGGGATAGAGATAATCACTAGGGTTTATAGAGGCAGCACTGACGGGTCACACGGGGAGGGATAGAGATAATCACTAGGGCTTATAGAGGCAGCACTGATGGGTCACACGGGGAGGGATAGAGATAATCACTAGGGATTATAGAGGCAGCACTGATGGGTCACACGGGGAGGGATAGAGATAATCACTAGGAATTATAGAGGCAGCACTGACTGGTTATATGTTGGTGAAATGGAGAGAGACTCGGTAAGGCTTGTAGAAGTAGCCCTAGATCAGAATAGAATGGTATTCTTCCGGAGGTAATCTTCTTTGATATCGTATCTCCCGTCATAATGGGTATGTGGAGAAAATAAAATAAAAAGGAGAAATGTGTAGAACCTTCTTTACAATTGGAAATCAGATACTCTGTTTGAAGACCAAATGTATCATACTCACTATAAAATATAGGAGAGTGACACTTATGAAAGGTATCTTTAATCCTGTGTAGAAAAAGGACACCCTTGGAGCTTCAATACCGGTGCTACCTCACCCAAAGTGTCCTAGGAATAAGGATGGGCGTACCCAACTCACTCTATTCTCATGCAGTAATAACTTCCAAAGGTTTATTTTATGAGTGGGCGTACCATACTCACTCTGCTACCATAGGATAACACTCTTAAAGGTATCTTTAGATCTCAAAAAAATATTCCTCATAGATCCTTCCGCTGGGATTAGTAAAAAACTTGCGGTGCTGTTGGAGAAATACCGAAGTAAGGGAATTTTAAAAGACAAAGAATGGCAATATATATTCATACCTAATCCGGCAATACCAGTCTTGTATACTCTCCCTAAAGTCCATTAAAACGCACAACACCCCCCAGGTAGACCCATTGTAGCGGGAACTGAGTCTGTTACAGCCAATCTATCCCAATATTTGGATCGCTCATTACAACCTTTAGTCGTAAAAACTAAGGCCTATTTGAAAGATTCCTTACAAGTGATAAGAGATTTAGAAAAAATTATTTGGGATTCAGATATGTATCTAGTTATGTCGGATGTAACATCCCTTTATACCGTCATAAATCATCAACAGGGACTACTAGCCACCAAATATTTTCTGGATTTAGAAGATATCACTTTAGAACGTAAGGATTTGATTCTAGACAGTGTAGAGTTCATTTTGACTCACAATTTATTTAGTTTTGGAGACTACTTTTATCTACAATTAAAGGGTACGGCAATGGGTACCAGTTTCGCCCCAAGTTATGCCAATTTGTTTATGGCACATTGGGAACAACAGTGTGTATTTGAAGGCCATGAATTGGGGCAAACCTGGTGACCTGGAAGAGATAGATAGATGACATCCTCTTGACTTACCCTCCCTACACGGGTTCTGTGCCTATTTAACTCTAATGATATAAATGTCCAATTAACTTTTCAGATTAGTAAGGAGACTGAACTTTCTAGACCTAAATATATACAGTACTAGTAATACCCTAAGTACTAAGACATATATTAAACATACGGACTGCAATTCTTATATAGCATTTAACAGCAATCATCATCTTAATTGGCTCTCTTCTATACTGAACAGCCAATTTAATCGCGTCCGTAGGAATTGCACCAGATATGGGGATTATGTCTCTCAGGGCACCGAATTGAAGGACCAATTTATTAAAAAAAGGATAAAATGAGGGTTTAGTGGAAACATACTTTAAAAAATATTTGAGACAGGATCGTTCAGATTTAATATCTAAAACGGGTAACAAAGTAAATAATTGTCCCTGAGGTATCCCTTTTATTACGAAATTTAATTGCCAACATAGACAATTAAAGAAAATTATTACTAGACTTTGGAACATTCTCCGAAAAGATATAGGGGTCTATTTACTAAGCAATGTTAGCAAACAGAGTGAAAAGTGATAAGGTACCAGCCAATCCGCTCCTAACTGCCATCTCACAGGCTGTGTTTGAAAAATGATAGTTGGGAGCTGATTGGCTGGCATCTTATCACTTTTCACTCTCTCACACTGCTTAGTAAATAGACCCCATAGCGATTAGGGATCATATCCAAGAAAAAACAAAGTTCATCTATAGTAAAGCGAATTATATTAAAACAGACCTAGTTAGAAGTGCTACTACCCCATAATCTCAATTGACCCGTAGTACTATCAAATCAAAAGGGTTTTATAGATGCGGTAATTGTTCCATGTGTAGGATCTGCAAAAGTGAGACAATGAAATTTACATAATGTGTTTCCAGTGTCAACAATAGAAACCATAAAATTAATCATTTTAACACCTGTAATAGTAAAAACGTTGTCTATTTGCTGCGATGCACTTGTGGCAAAAAGTACATAGGGAGGACTACCCGTAGACTGAACGACAGAATGGGGGAACATATTCGGAACATCAAAAGGGGAATGTTGACACACAGTCTTTCAGCCCATTTTGATGAAGTCCATAATAGAGATCCCTCGTGTGGCCGGAGGCAGGCCACACAGGGTTAATGGCTGCCACAGCACTGAAAGGGTTAACCCTTGTGCTGTGCCGTAATTTTTAAAAGGACAGTGTAAAAGCACACTGCACATGGTTTATAATAAACTGTTTCAAAGTATATATGTATTGCTGTAATGCACTGCAGCTGATCTGCAATGCATTAGTGCATGAAGCAACGTATATTTAATAGGCTATGCACTATATGGTTTACATGTATATTTTGTAGAGAAAATGCACTTAGAAGGAATGTATAAGCTGTGTTAGAAGGCTGTAGCTATAAGTGAAGTGGTTATGAGACCTTCTCACCTCCTGACATAGGAAGTGATATGTTATCATCCTGACCTATGATAGTGGTCAGAGCCATTGTGTAACTAAGCTTTCTATGTAGTGCATCCAAGTGACCCCTGGCTGGAAGGTCTCTGTGTGATGGTGTCATATAGCCAAACACTTCATGTACAGAACTTACTTTTGAAAAGACAATTTGTTTTTAAGGAGATCCTTTTGGATGCCACTTCTAAAAGCTGAATGTGTTAAGGTTGGAAATGCCAAAGTGATAAGGATGAATGTCATTTACTATTTCCTGTGACATGTTATACCAACATTATAGGAGACAGTATAATGTATGATAAATCAGTTTGTGTTGGTGGATTAGGAAGGAGGATATTGAGTGACTCCTTTGAAATGTAAAATGTTGTTTAATTTATGTTTTCTGAGCTAGAATGATTGGCTGGAAGGAGCACAGGGTGGATTTGCCCCCTGTGATGTTGTGTGTAAGAATGACATAAAAAGAGGGACTGTGAGCCCTGTGTGTGTACAACCCTGTAACTTCTATGAGGAGAAGATTTGCTGTAACATCCTGTATGCTGATATTCCCCCTTCAGGCGGAAGGGAGGGTCTTTTTTAAGACTTTGAGCAATAAACACCTTGCCTGACTTCAATGGTATCTCAATCCTGCGACTAACAGAATTGCGCAAAACGCTATTCTGTTCTCCTGCTGTTCTGGGTAAAAGCTCAGCGTCTCCAAGTTCAAGCTCTCTGCCAAGCTACCGTGCAGACCTGGTCCATTGCGAGGGATCAGGTGGGAACAGCCGACACCAAACAGGAGGTGTGTCCGTAGTTAATCAAACGCATACGCAGCAGAAGCGGTTCCAGGTGCCGACATAGGAGCCTGAGTGTACCTAATAAGCGGTTCCAAACGCCGATGGTAGAGTTTGGTGGTGGCAGCATCGTTACACACCCACGGCGCAGTGGGCGGAGTCAGTGACAGGCGGTCACTGACGGTGAGTGGGAGTCCAAAAGCGCTAACCCGTGACCAGGGACGGCCTAGGCGAAAGGCGTCCGGTCACACCTCCCATCTCTCAAAATATTGTGGACTGATATCCATTCCCCCTTTTTGGAGAAAAAATAATGAGGAGAGGCTGGCTAAGGCTGAAATGAGAGCGATCTTTGAGTTAGGAACTCTTGGCCCTAAGGGACTAAACTCTGATTTTGAAGTGAAGTGGTTTCTCCCCTATTTCTTTAAATACTGTTCACGGTACCATTAGCATCTTCTTAAATTTAGGTCAATGCTTTCATATACTTTTTGGTGTTTCTACATATTTTTAGTACACACAATTTTTCATGTTTTTTAACTTTTTATTATTGTTTATTACTATTATCTGCACCTCCCCTGTTTTTATGATGATTTGGTGCTTGTTGCTACATGTATAAACTGTGAAAAGGAAAGGGTTGTTTATGGGTTAATAACGTCCCTTTTCTTTGGTACGGAACCCAGTGGAGGAGACTTTTGTTTCCCGCCCGGAAGGCTTTCTCCTCTGCCCAGCCAGTCCGTAGCGTCACTTCCGGTTCCCGCTTGTGCGTTCCAGTGAGAGGAACGTCACTTCCGGGTCCAGTTCGTGCTCTTTAGCGGGCGGCACACACAAGGGCGGATGTGAGTCATGGCACCCTTCCAACCCCTCCGGAATGAACCACGAGGATTTACGCTGTAGTTTCAGCTGAAAGGATTCCTAAGAGTGACGTCACTTCCGGGCCGCATGTTTGCGTTCCATTAGGTGGAACGCAGGAAAATGGATGTTAAGTCTTATTACGTCCGTAACAATTCATTTTATATATCATCAATGTTTTTTCTACTTCAGGGTCCATAGGGGGTCCACAGGGTTGACCTTGGGGTATAGGTTGGGAACCAAATCTGGGCACCACGCAGTTAAAGCTTTTAGCTCCCAGGATGCACTTGGGTCCACTCTCCCTATAACCCCACCCCCAAGCCAGAGGCACCTCAGTTTAAGTTGGTGCCCGGCCGGAGTCGGGTCACCGTTAGCGCAGGGGGAGCTGATTAGCAGCCCCTAAGCTTTATTTTTTTCAAAGGACAAAGTTTTTATTTTTACTTTGGATTCTTCAGAGCGGCAGCATCGGACTGTCCATAGGACGTCTAAGCTGCCGCTCCGTCACCCCGCTGGCGCTGAGATCTGGGGATCTCGCGGGACCCCAAAGTCTGTACTAGCCGGACTCTGCGGGCGCCCTGGACTGCTGCCGGATCCACGGGGAGCAGGTAAGGTGCGGTGATCCGCGCATTTGAAATGCAGTCCTGTGCCTCCGGTCTCTGGGGACCCAGAGACCGGAGGCGCCGGCAGTGGCGGCGGGCCCCCCATACCCCGTGTGTCCACTAGACCACCAGGGACTTAGCGATCGGCGCAGGGAGCCGGCATCCCGGGGGTTAATAGCCGGCCAGGGGAGGCAGCCTTCCCTGTTACAGCGGCTCCTCCCCTCAGCTCAGCGCGCCTTTCAGTATGTATAGTCTGGCATCGCTGAGCTGCTTCCTCCGCGGGCCACGCTTCTTCTGAGGTCTCCAGCGCCCATTTCTCTGTGGTGCAGCAGAAATCTCCGGAGATGGCAGTGAGTCCAGTCCCCCTGCGTACCTCACCATCAGGTCAGTGTACACAGCGCTGTAGCCATCCCAGACACTGAATCTGGGTAAGTTGCATGCAGTGTAATAGTGCAGTATATTATATGACATGTTTATGTATATATGTATATATCTGCATTGTATGTGACTTATGCTAGTGCTGACTGTCTGTACTTTATTCTCTCACCTGTCAGTGTATATCTATCCCTTTCCTTATCTGCCCTAATACAGCTGTACTTGGGGTGGTTCTGAGACCTCACATTTATATACTCGTTAATATTTGTGAGGTTTGTCACATACTGTTGCGTGCTGCACGTTGCCATATTTTGGGTGGAACTGTGTGTTGCATACGCAGAAAATGGGTCCCTGCAGCTAATCTTAGCATCAGTCAGGAACAGTATAGCGCTGCTTGATATTTCCGCCAAGCTTGGTCAGATATGTCTGACCAGGAGATAGAGCGTTATACTGCACCCATTTTTACTATCCTGCAAGCCATGTGCTGCAGGTGTTAGTGCGGAGGATTTAACTCTTAAAGGGTTCTGTATGTGGCGTCATCTGGTGCCGGCCCCTTTCACGACCCATTTGGGCGTTTTGTTTTCTCGGGATCCTCTCAATTGCGGATCGCCGGGCGGGCCCCATTGTTGTACCTCACCTGGGGGTTACTTCACCATACTGCCCTTTTCATCTCAGGGTATCTCGCAGTTTCTTGCACTCTTCCCCTGTGACACAGACTATCGCTCCCTGCAGGGGCTTTTCGTGTATATGAATTCCCCCTGGTGCCACAATAGTCTGTCATTCCCCTTGCAGGGATTACCACAGCCACCCTGGGTGGATGTTGTTTCCTACTAAACGCAAATTGGCGTGGTTGACGCCCTGTGGTTACTTCCCAGTTGGCTCTGCCGTGAACTGGATACTGTTTTGGGCTCTTTCCCTCTTACACGGGGGGAAGCCTATTTCAGGTATTATCCCTGCTTTGGGGCTGGTAGCAGGTCCATTCTGGTTAGAGTGAATGTTGACCTGCACCTGTATCATACACCCTCAGTATTGCGTGCCTTCGGGTTCCCTGTTGCTGACTAGCGGGGGGATCGCATGGCGGGACTCTGGCTGTTGCCAGATACAAGGTATTACCACAGTGTTTGGCCTCCTGTCCCAAATTCCCTGAGGGTCATCACGAGCCCCTCCTGGGGGGGATGGGCGTGTTATTCGTCTCATTACAGACGTTACTACGCCTCCCATTCCTGCGTGGTCGGATTCTTCGGATCTGTAGGTGGTAACTCTGCCTGAATTCAGTATACTCGCTTTCAGGGGTTGTTACCCATCCTACCATGGCTATAGCAGGGTTGGTTAATACTATTGCATACTGAGCTGATGCATTTGTAATGTTTTCCCTCCAACACGTCTGGGGTTCAGATGTATTTGGTCGCTCACGTAATATATGCTGTTGTCATAGGTGGAAATGCCTATATTGGCTACCAGTCTCCTAACTTTCAGAGCTCCGGCTGCGACGGTATCCTCCGTAATACCCTATGGCTGCGCTCTGGGAATGCAGAGGTGCAGATACCATCTATAGGGTATATCTTGTTGGGTCCTGACCTTGACAGTGGCAGTACAAATTTCCCGCCTTCAGCTATGCCCACTACAGGGCCTCAGACTAAGTCTATTAAGTCTTTTTGTCCTCTGGGTCAGCCTAAAGGTCTCTTTCTTCATAGACTGTCTGCCTCTACAAGGGCCAACATATCCAGTACCGAGCAGGCCTGGACTGCCAGCCGATCCTGCTTCTGAACCTACGGATATCTCTTCAGCCTGACGAGACAGGCCTCCCACTGGGAGATAGCGATTTTCTCAGTTCGGCAGGTACTAGTGTCAAGTTGCCGCGGCTACGTGGGTAGGAGGGTACGCCCTCTCTTTGCTCAGGCGGCCTCTTTACATGTGATGGTACGCGTGCCCTTATTCAGACCCCAACAGGGCCTTACAAATCCAGAAAGCTATACAGTTGTTGCGGTAAGCAGAGCTAATTAGGCCATCCCCACTTTCTCAGCAAGGGACTGGTTGTTCTGCTTTCTTTCTGGTGCGGTGGCTTAATGGTCCTCTTTGGCCTATTCTCTGTCTCAATTCCCTGAACCAGTTCCTAAAGCTACCTGGGCTCAGGAGGCAATCCCTATGCTCCATCCTACTATGTTTGGAACTTGGGGACTTTATGGTATCACTGGATATACAGGACGCGTGCCTACGGGTACTTACAGAGACCTTTCCTCAGCATGGACTGAGGTTTGCTGTATTACAGCAACACTTACAATTTTTCGGGCTCTGCCTGTTGGGACTGTCCTCAGCCCCACAGGGGTTTACCAGCGTTTTGGATTTTCTGACAGTTCTTCTGTTCAGTATATCCCAATGCTCCTGTACCTGGATGGCCTCCTGCTCTTAGCGGGATCACCGGGGTACTTTACAGCCAGGTCAGGATGACCGTGGCTTCTTCAGGGTGCAGACGTTTAATCAACGGGGAAAAAGTCCTCCCTGCATCCCTCTCTGGGTATTCTTCATCTAGGAGCCCTGCTGGATTCTCAGAATCTGAGAATTCTTCTGGCGTAAGACGGAATCTCCACTCTAGGAGTACATGGATGTCTACGCAGTCGACATATGTCTTTATATTCTGGGATGCATGGGCAAATATCGGATCACTGTTCAAACGATGATGCTCTCTCCGGAGGCAAGTCGGTCCCTTTCCGGGTGGCTATGGCCATCTCGTCCAGGGTATTCTTTGCTATGGACAGTGTCTGGTTCGCATCCATTTCAGTGCAGTTCGACGTCTGTCGATTCCACCCTGTCAATTAACTTGTTGGAATTTTAGCCTGTCTTGGGCCTTCACTCTGGCATAACTCTTGTTTCCCGGTGAACCTGAAAAGGTTCAGTCCGACAGGGTCAGGACAGTGGCTTCCTTTTTAGCAACACTGTTAGTTGGGTGGCAATGACAGGTATGTCACACATTCGGACATAGTCCGAGGGTCTCCTCCCGACCATCTCGGCAGCGTTCATTTCAGGAGCTCTCCATTGGGAAGCGAGAGTCCTCTGCCGTCACGACGTGCATCCCGGGGACTAGTCTTCCCCAAGAGAGGTTTCATCTTCTGGTGAGCAGGGGGGGGGGGTACTGGGGGCCCTGAGGTGACCCTCATGGCCTTCTGACTTTATCACACTATGGTGTTACAGTCCAGCTCTGGGGATTCTGAAGCAACCTTCAGTGACTCTTTGTCGGTGAAGTGGTCCTTCCACTTTGCGTACCTGTGTTCTCCGGTCTCCCTTCTTCCTCGAGGGAAGTGTTTCAATCGAGACGGAGATGCTTTCCTGCTGGGGGCTCCTGATTGCCCCAGATGTCAGGGGTACTTGGATTTTCGGAGACTCTCCATCGATACTCCATTCCTGATGCTTCACTGCCCGGACCTGTTGTCTCAGGGTCCTTGGTTTTGCCTTGGACCTGGGTCATTTGTCTTTGACTGCGTCCCTACAGTGGTCTTACGGCTTCCCTGGCTTTTTCATCGTTGGAATGATTACAGCACATAGATCAGCTTTTGCTGGGACCTACCACAAACTGTGGCAGCCATAATTCTTATGGTATTGTACCTGTCGATACGATCCTCCGGTGTCCAGGATTTCCAGATATTCTGGCATTCCTTCCGGCTGGCTTGGGTTTCACCCTCGGCCTGGCCTTCCTGACAGTGCGGATCTCTACACTGTCAGTATGGTTAAGATATGGAATTGCTCCACTCTGGTATCCAGTTCATCCTTTGGAGTGTTTTCTGCATTATGCCTCCATTTGTCCTCCCTAGGGATTCCTTGGGAGTTAGTAGTGGTTCTTCGTTCCCTCCGGGGACAGTCAATGGATCCGCTGGTTGTGATAGCCATTACATGGTCTATTGCTTAGGCTCTCTCTTTCTCTCAGGGTGTTTATATTAACCAGGAGAGGGTCTGAATTGGGAGCGTTCTCATGTGGTTCCCTCTTCTGGAGGGCATCATGTCAGGGTGTGAGTTGCTCTCGCCCTGTGTTTCTTCTTAATGTGGTTTTTAGGTTCCATATTATTCTGGAACTTATGGTACGGCCATTCAGTCCCCAGTCCTCTCGGCTGGTGTGGCCTCATCGACTGTGGTCCGGCCTCTTTGGATTTATGTGATCCGTTCAAGTTCCTTACGGAAATCGGACTCCTTTTTGGTGGTCTGAGATTTCTGGTTTTCACAGGAAAGGATGGCCTCCCTATAACCACATGTTGGTTGGATGGCCTCGTATGTCTTCCTCAGGGGCCTACCCATGGGTAGGCCTTTCTTTTGTTGAGGCTTGTTTTTTCTTGGGCCATGTAACCCTCGTGGGCGGCTCGCTGTGGCGCCTCGGCTGTTTTGCCTTACTAGGTGACCATGTGATCTACAGTCCACACCTTTTTAAGGTTCTAGGCATTGGTTTCCTTTGCCTCTCAGGATGCATCCTTTGGGCTCCGGGTACTCCTTTCAGCACAGGAGCGTCCACGCCCTTAGTTGAACTGCTTTGGGACATCCCCAAGGTCAACCCTGTGGACCCCCTATGGACCCTGAAGTAGAAAACACGAGATATGGTAAGAACTTACCTTTGTTATCTCTCTTTCTACGAAGTCCATAGGGTCCACAGGGCGCCCGCCCTGACGCACCTGGCTTCATATGGGCTGTGTGGCTGGTCACCGGTTTTCCGTCTCCCATTTCTGTGAGTATGGTTATTGAGTGCTCCAGTTTTCTCTCTCTTTTTCTCTCCTCCTCCGGCCTTTGGCTACTTACAAACTGAGGTGCCTCTGGCTTGAGGGTGGGGTTATAGGGAGAGTGGACCCAAGTGCATCCTGGGAGCTAAAAGCTTGAACTGCGTGGTGCCCGGATTTGGTTCCCAACCTATACCCCAAGGTCAACCCTGTGGACCCTATGGACTTCGTAGAAACAGAGATAACAAGGGTAAGTTCTTACCATATCTCTTGTTTTATGTACAATGGATTATGCCCCCGCCCATACAGGAATTGTGATTGGTGAATGGTGATTACAGGGGTATTTAAGGGAGTAGGGAGAGTACACCTTGAAAAACGCGTTGGTATGGGACTCTACTTCTATTTTATTCAACTTTTGTGGAATACCGTTGGTACACCTAGAACCCGGGCCCCTTTGTCTGGATAAAGGTACTGGGCCCATTTAACATCTAAACAAAAATGGCAGCTGCTCAATCAATCTAGCAGTACTAATCAGGTGCATGAAAGGGAGGGGTCATACTAAGTAAAAGAAGGAGGGGGATTTAACCCCCTATTGTACCTCAGCACACTGAATAATACCTGCAACAATATATGAAGACTATATGGTCATAGAAATTCAGAGATATTAGTTGCATGCATTTGCAAATACATGGGAGGCTGCTGGGCCACGTCACGGCTTCTCTGTTACCAGCAGTCCCTAACACTAAGGGATTCACGTCCTTTATCATGAGGCCTTATAATTGGTATATTTTACATTTGGGGTGAGCGTTTGGGCGTAGCGCCCCTGGGACTGGTCTGGCTGGGCCGCCTCAGGGCATCACCACTTAATACACATAGTTGCTTTTCACATCACCTTTTATGTTTGTTTATTATTCATGTATTTTTTCACATATATTTTAACCTCTCATTCCACACTTAATGATTACTCACACACAGCTATACTTTACACTGCACTGTCACTCTTCTTCCATTTTCGTGTGATGCCCTGGGGGGGTCCTGGGCTGGACGTTTTTTGGGGTGCACTGCGCCCCGGACGTGAATCCCTTAGTGTTAGGGACTGCTGGTAACAGAGAAGCCGTGACGTGGCCCAGCAGCCTCCCATGTATTTGCAAATGCATGCAACTAATATCTCTGAATTTCTATGACCATATAGTCTTCATATATTGTTGCAGGTATTATTCAGTGTGCTGAGGTACAATAGGGGGTTAAATCCCCCTCCTTCTTTTACCCATTTAACATCTATCAGGTGACCCGCGGTAGATCCATGATGTTCTTTTTTGGACTATTTTAATCGTTTTTTACTACTGTTTGTTTGGAGATATGGAATAAATGTTTTATACTGTTGGAGGAGAATCTATGAGGAACATTTTTTTGAGATCTAAAGATATCTTTAAGAGTGTTATCCTGTGGTAGCAGAGGTGAGTATGGTACGCTCACTCATAAAAGAAACCTTTGGAAGTTATTACTGCATGAGAATAGAGTGAGTTGGGTACGCCCATCCTTATTCCTAGGACACTTTGGGTGAGGTAGCACCGGTATTGAAGCTCCAAGGGTGTCCTTTTTCTACACAGAGGATTAAAGATACCTAAAAGGATGTTACATCCGCCGTAACTAGATACATATCTGAATCCCAAATAATTTTTTCTAAATCTCTTATCACTTGTAAGGAATCTTTCAAATAGGCCTTAGTTTTTACGACTAAAGGTTGTAATGAGCGATCCAAATATTGGGATAGATTGGCTGTAACAGACTCAGTTCCCGCTACAATGGGTCTACCTGGGGGGTGTTGTGCGTTTTAATGGACTTTAGGGAGAGTATACAAGACTGGTATTGCCGGATTAGGTATGAATATATATAGCCATTCTTTGTCTTTTAAAATTCCCTTACTTCGGTATTTCTCCAACAACACCGCAAGTTTTTTACTAATCCCAGCGGAAGGATCTATGAGGAATATTTTTTTGAGATCTAAAGATACCTTTAAGAGTGTTATCCTATGGTAGCAGAAGTGAGTATGGTACGCCCACTCATAAAAGAAACCTTTGGAAGTTATTACTGCATGAGAATAGAGTGAGTTGGGTACGCCCATCCTTATTCCTAGGACACTTTGGGTGAGGTAGCACCGGTATTGAAGCTCCAAGGGTGTCCTATTTCTACACAGAGGATTAAAGATACCTTTTATAAGTTTCACCCTCCTATAATTATAGTGAGTATGGTACGTTGGGTCTCCAACCAGAGTATCTGATTTCCTCTTGTAAAGAAGGTTCTACACATTTCTCCTTGTTTTCTTGTTTTCTTTTCTCCACATACCCATTATGACGGGAGATAGGATATCACAGAAGATTACCTCCGGAAGATTACCATTCTATTCTGATCTAGGGCTACTTCTACAAGCCTTACCGAGTCTCTCTCCATTTCACCAACATATGACCAGTCAGTGCTGCCTCTATAATCCCTAGTGATTATCTCTATTCCTCCCCGTGTGACCCATCAGTGCTGCCTCTATAAGCCCTAGTGATTATCTCTATCCCTCCCAGTGTGACCCATCATTGCTGCCTCTATAATCCCTAGTGATTATCTCTATCCCTCCCCGTGTGACCCGTCAGTGCTGCCTCTATAAACCCTAGTGATTATCTCTATCCCTCCCCGTGTGACCCATCAGTGCTGCCTCTATAAGTCCTAGTGATTATCTCTATCCCTCCCCGTGTGACCCATCATTGCTGCCTCTATAAGTCCTAGTGATTATCTCTATCCCTCCCCATGTGACCCATCAGTGCTCCCTCTATAAATCCTAGTGATTATCTCTATCCCTCCCCGTGTGACCCATCAGTGCTCCCTCTATAAATCCTAGTGATTATCTCTATCCCTCCCCGTGTGACCCATCAGTGCTGCCTCTATAAGCCCTAGTGATTATCTCTATCCCTCCCCATGTGACCCATCAGTGCTCCCTCTATAAATCCTAGTGATTATCTCTATCCCTCCCCGTGTGACCCATCAGTGCTCCCTCTATAAATCCTAGTGATTATCTCTATCCCTCCCCGTGTGACCCATCAGTGCTGCCTCTATAAGCCCTAGTGATTATCTCTATCCCTCCCCGTGTGACCCATCAGTGCTGCCTCTATAATCCCTAGTGATTATCTCTATCCCTCCCCATGTGACCCATCAGTGCTGCCTCTATAAGCCCTAGTGATTATCTCTATCCCTCCCCGTGTGACCCGTCAGTGCTGCCTCTATAAGCCCTAGTGATTATCTCTATCCCTCCCCGTGTGACCCATCAGTGCTGCCTCTATAATCCCTAGTGATTATCTCTATCCCTCCCCGTGTGACCCATCAGTGCTGCCTCTATAAGACCTAGTGATTATCTCTATCCCTCCCCGTGTGACCCATCAGTGCTGCCTCTATAATCCCTAGTGACTATCTCTATTCCTCCCCGTGTGACCCATCAGTGCTGCCTCTATAAGACCTAGTGATTATCTCTATCCCTCCCCGTGTGACCCATCAGTGCTGCCTCTATAATCCCTAGTGATTATCTCTATCCCTCCCCGTGTGACCCATCAGTGCTGCCTCTATAAGACCTAGTGATTATCTCTATCCCTCCCCGTGTGACCCATCAGTGCTGCCTCTATAATCCCTAGTGACTATCTCTATTCCTCCCCGTGTGACCCATCAGTGCTGCCTCTATAAGACCTAGTGATTATCTCTATCCCTCCCCATGTGACCCATCAGTGCTGCCTCTATAAGCCCTAGTGATTATCTCTATCCCTCCCCGTGTGACCCATCAGTGCTGCCTCTATAATCCCTAGTGACTATCTCTATTCCTCCCCGTGTGACCCATCAGTGCTGCCTCTATAAGACCTAGTGATTATCTCTATCCCTCCCCGTGTGACCCATCAGTGCTGCCTCTATAATCCCTAGTGATTATCTCTATCCCTCCCCGTGTGACCCATCAGTGCTGCCTCTATAATCCCTAGTGACTATCTCTATTCCTCCCCGTGTGACCCATCAGTGCTGCCTCTATAAGACCTAGTGATTATATCTATCCCTCCCCGTGTGACCCATCAGTGCTGCCTCTATAATCCCTAGTGATTATATCTATCCCTCCCCGTGTGACCCATCAGTGCTGCCTCTCTAATCCCTAGTGATTATCTCTATCCCTCCCCGTGTGACCCGTCAGTGCTGCCTCTATAAGCCCTAGTGATTATCTCTATCCCTCCCCGTGTGACCCATCAGTGCTGCCTCTATAAGCCCTAGTGAGTATCTCTATCCCTCCCCGTGTGACCCGTTAGTGCTGCCTCTATAAGCCCTAGTGAGTATCTCTATCCCTCCCCGTGTGACCCGTCAATGCTGCCTCTATAAGCCCTAGTGATTATCTCTATCCCTCCCCGTGTGACCCGTCAGTGCTGCCTCTATAAGCCCTAGTGATTATCTCTATCCCTCCCCGTGTGACCCATCAGTGCTGCCTCTATAATCCCTAGTGATTATCTCTATCCCTCCCCGTGTGACCCATCAGTGCTGCCTCTATAAGCCCTAGTGATTATCTCTATCCCTCCCCGTGTGACCCATCGGTGCTGCCTCTATAAGCCCTAGTGATTATCTCTTGTCCTCCCCGTGTGACCCATCAGTGCTGCCTCTATAAGCCCTAGTGATTATCTCTATCCCTCCCCGTGTGACCCGTCGGTGCTGCCTCTATAAGCCCTAGTGATTATCTCTATCCCTCCCCGTGTGACCCGTCGGTGCTGCCTCTATAAGCCCTAGTGATTATCTCTATCCCTCCCCATGTGACCCGTCAGTGCTGCCTCTATAAGCCCTAGTGATTATCTCTATCCCTCCCCGTGTGACCCATCAGTGCTGCCTCTATAATCCCTAGTGAGTATCTCTATCCCTCCCCGTGTGACCCGTCAGTGCTGCCTCTATAAGCCCTAGTGATTATCTCTATCCCTCCCCGTGTGACCCATCAGTGCTGCCTCTATAATCCCTAGTGAGTATCTCTATCCCTCCCCGTGTGACCCGTTAGTGCTGCCTCTATAAGCCCTAGTGAGTATCTCTATCCCTCCCCGTGTGACCCGTCAATGCTGCCTCTATAAGCCCTAGTGATTATCTCTATCCCTCCCCGTGTGACCCGTCAGTGCTGCCTCTATAAGCCCTAGTGAGTATCTCTATCCCTCCCCGTGTGACCCATCAGTGCTGCCTCTATAAGCCCTAGTGATTATCTCTATCCCTCCCCGTGTGACCCATCAGTGCTGCCTCTATAATCCCTAGTGAGTATCTCTATCCCTCCCCGTGTGACCCGTTAGTGCTGCCTCTATAAGCCCTAGTGAGTATCTCTATCCCTCCCCGTGTGACCCGTCAATGCTGCCTCTATAAGCCCTAGTGATTATCTCTATCCCTCCCCGTGTGACCCGTCAGTGCTGCCTCTATAAGCCCTAGTGATTATCTCTATCCCTCCCCGTGTGACCCATCAGTGCTGCCTCTATAATCCCTAGTGATTATCTCTATCCCTCCCCGTGTGACCCATCAGTGCTGCCTCTATAAGCCCTAGTGATTATCTCTATCCCTCCCCGTGTGACCCATCGGTGCTGCCTCTATAAGCCCTAGTGATTATCTCTTGTCCTCCCCGTGTGACCCATCAGTGCTGCCTCTATAAGCCCTAGTGATTATCTCTATCCCTCCCCGTGTGACCCGTCGGTGCTGCCTCTATAAGCCCTAGTGATTATCTCTATCCCTCCCCGTGTGACCCATCAGTGCTGCCTCTATAAGCCCTAGTGATTATCTCTTGTCCTCCCCGTGTGACCCATCAGTGCTGCCTCTATAAGCCCTAGCGATTATCTCTATCCCTCCCCGTGTGACCCGTCAGTGCTGCCTCTATACGCCCTAGTGATTATCTCTATCCCTCCCTCTATCCTATACCCTTTGTGACGGTAGATACGATATGACAGACTATTGCCTCCGGAAGAATACCATTCTTTTCTGATCATTCATAATTATTGACCTTATTTGGAGGACTGTAGCGCCAACCTCTGGGCACCAGCCTTTTATTTGTATTGGGGAGTTTGGTGACTCCCGGGGGTTTCCTGCCGAGGTGGCTGCCAATTACTGCGCTTTTGTAGAGGTCCAAAATTGTTCACCGCTGCCGTAGATCGGCCTCCAGATCAGACTGTGTATACAATCCTTCTGCAGGCCTGCTCTCTATATACACACACCAGACCAGCTGCCGCTCACACACACATTTACATAATAAGGGGCGGAGCTGCCCTGTGCAGTCTGTACCAAGAAATGGTTAACTTTAAAGAAAAAAAAAAAGGTGTGTGGGATTCCCCTCCAATCCGTAACCAGCCCTGGAGCTCTGAGCCTGATCTGGCATTGGAAAAACCTGCATGGTGCACCCCCTATTTCTCAATAACCTCCACCAGGCTGAGCCAGCTGGGGGTTATTGCCACATCATGTGGTCGTCCTGCTATCACTTTAACCAGCCCCAAACTGGTCAGCCCAGGGCTAGAATCCCTCGGAAAATGGGGACCCCAAAAATAAAATAGGGTCCTCCCTCCCAAGCAGCAAGCAGTGTATGGCTAAGCCCTGTACCCCTGGTGGCAGTATGTACGGAGTTCATGGTGTTAGAAATAGATGTTGATCTTTACAGATGGACTACAGGTCCCAGCATGCCGACACTTGTGGAACAAGAAGTGCCAGCATAATCGGACATTAAGGACCCGCTGGCACTTGTAGTCCGCCTGTAAAGAAAATATTACAAATAGTATAAATACACAGATTTTTGTTGTAATATATTAAGCAGCTCCTTCACCTGCTGGGCGACGGCCTTTAAGCGCTCTTATGGCTGGCACCCCCCAGGATTTATGGCATCTTATGTCTTCAGGAGCCCTCGCCTGCTCCTTCCCTACCATCGGACTGCCATTCGCTGACTCCTCCTGGCTAATATTAGTCAGCCCAAGGGGGCGGGGCGATGACATGGTGAGCCGTGATTGGCTTGCAGCTGTGGTGGGGGGTGAATCTAGGCCTGCTGCTGAACTCCTCCGACCCAGACGCAACGCCCGGCTGCTGAGACCGGAGAGAGGTCGCCAGCTTCAGTCTCCGCAGCCTACACACCTGTATATTGGTCGGCTGAGGGTACACACTTGTCCAATGTCAGATTAAGCCCAGATTAGACATCTGTGTACCCAGCTGTACAGTGTAAGAGATATACTTAGTACTTATCTGTCTCTCTCCCTCTGTAGGCAGAAGTCCAGCTTCCTGCCCAGTTATATCATCGACGTCCGAGAGTTGGATGAGAAGCTTCTGAATATTATTGACATGCAGTTCCTGCACGGGTACTACGAGCCCACGCTACTCATACTGTTTGAGCCAAATCAGACCTGGCCTGGGTATGTCACTTACACTCACTCTCTCTATCTCTCATATATGCTATACAGTAAGATCACATGCTTACCAGTACTCTCTCCCTCTGTCTCCCTCCCTCTGTCTCTCTCCCTCCCTCCCTCTCTCTCCCTCTGTCTCTCTCCCTCTGTCTGTGTCGGACTCCCTCTGTCTCTCTCTTCCTCCCTCTGTCTCTCTCTTACTCCCTCTGTCTGTGTCGGACTCCCTCTGTCTGTGTCGGACTCCCTCTGTCTGTGTCGGACTCCCTCTGTCTGTGTCGGACTCCCTCTGTCTGTGTCGGACTCCCTCTGTCTGTGTCGGACTCCCTCTGTCTGTGTCGGACTCCCTCTGTCTGTGTCGGACTCCCTCTGTCTGTGTCGGACTCCCTCTGTCTGTGTCGGACTCCCTCTGTCTGTGTCGGACTCCCTCTGTCTGTGTCGGACTCCCTCTGTCTGTGTCGGACTCCCTCTGTCTGTGTCGGACTCCCTCTGTCTGTGTCGGACTCCCTCTGTCTGTGTCGGACTCCCTCTGTCTGTGTCGGACTCCCTCTGTCTGTGTCGGACTCCCTCTGTCTGTGTCGGACTCCCTCTGTCTGTGTCGGACTCCCTCTGTCTGTGTCGGACTCCCTCTGTCTGTGTCGGACTCCCTCTGTCTGTGTCGGTCTCCCTCTGTCTGTGTCGGACTCCCTCTCGGTCTCTCTGTGTCGGTCTCCCTCTCGGTCTCTCTGTGTCGGTCTCCCTCTCGGTCTCTCTGTGTCGGTCTCCCTCTCGGTCTCTCTGTGTCGGTCTCCCTCTCGGTCTCTCTGTGTCGGTCTCCCTCTCGGTCTCTCTGTGTCGGTCTCCCTCTCGGTCTCTCTGTGTCGGTCTCCCTCTCGGTCTCTCTGTGTCGGTCTCCCTCTCGGTCTCTCTGTGTCGGTCTCCCTCTCGGTCTCTCTGTGTCGGTCTCCCTCTCGGTCTCTCTGTGTCGGTCTCCCTCTCGGTCTCTCTGTGTCGGTCTCCCTCTCGGTCTCTCTGTGTCGGTCTCCCTCTCGGTCTCTCTGTGTCGGTCTCCCTCTCGGTCTCTCTGTGTCGGTCTCCCTCTCGGTCTCTCTGTGTCGGTCTCCCTCTCGGTCTCTCTGTGTCGGTCTCCCTCTCGGTCTCTCTGTGTCGGTCTCCCTCTCGGTCTCTCTGTGTCGGTCTCCCTCTCGGTCTCTCTGTGTCGGTCTCCCTCTCGGTCTCTCTGTGTCGGTCTCCCTCTCGGTCTCTCTGTGTCGGTCTCCCTCTCGGTCTCTCTGTGTCGGTCTCCCTCTCGGTCTCTCTGTGTCGGTCTCCCTCTCGGTCTCTCTGTGTCGGTCTCCCTCTCGGTCTCTCTGTGTCGGTCTCCCTCTCGGTCTCTCTGTGTCGGTCTCCCTCTCGGTCTCTCTGTGTCGGTCTCCCTCTCGGTCTCTCTGTGTCGGTCTCCCTCTCGGTCTCTCTGTGTCGGTCTCCCTCTCGGTCTCTCTGTGTCGGTCTCCCTCTCGGTCTCTCTGTGTCGGTCTCCCTCTCGGTCTCTCTGTGTCGGTCTCCCTCTCGGTCTCTCTGTGTCGGTCTCCCTCTCGGTCTCTCTGTGTCGGTCTCCCTCTCGGTCTCTCTGTGTCGGTCTCCCTCTCGGTCTCTCTGTGTCGGTCTCCCTCTCGGTCTCTCTGTGTCGGTCTCCCTCTCGGTCTCTCTGTGTCGGTCTCCCTCTCGGTCTCTCTGTGTCGGTCTCCCTCTCGGTCTCTCTGTGTCGGTCTCCCTCTCGGTCTCTCTGTGTCGGTCTCCCTCTCGGTCTCTCTGTGTCGGTCTCCCTCTCGGTCTCTCTGTGTCGGTCTCCCTCTCGGTCTCTCTGTGTCGGTCTCCCTCTCGGTCTCTCTGTGTCGGTCTCCCTCTCGGTCTCTCTGTGTCGGTCTCCCTCTCGGTCTCTCTGTGTCGGTCTCCCTCTCGGTCTCTCTGTGTCGGTCTCCCTCTCGGTCTCTCTGTGTCGGTCTCCCTCTCGGTCTCTCTGTGTCGGTCTCCCTCTCGGTCTCTCTGTGTCGGTCTCCCTCTCGGTCTCTCTGTGTCGGTCTCCCTCTCGGTCTCTCTGTGTCGGTCTCCCTCTCGGTCTCTCTGTGTCGGTCTCCCTCTCGGTCTCTCTGTGTCGGTCTCCCTCTCGGTCTCTCTGTGTCGGTCTCCCTCTCGGTCTCTCTGTGTCGGTCTCCCTCTCGGTCTCTCTGTGTCGGTCTCCCTCTCGGTCTCTCTGTGTCGGTCTCC